>OMMV01209998.1:0-12042 GCA_900302635.1 Chatrabus melanurus | reverse complement strand
TGGGTTGGACCCCCTTTTGCCTTCAGAACTGCCTTAATTCTTTGTGGCATAGATTCAACAAGGTGTTGGAAACATTCCTCAGGGATGTTGGTCCATATTGACATGATAGCATCACGCAGTCACTGCAGATTTGTCGGCTGCACATCCATGATGCAGTTGTGATAGATGTGGCAATCCCAGCTGACAGCAACATCAGAAAGAAGGAGCACGAGAAAATCGAGAAGTACCAGGGGCTGAAGGAACAATTGGAGCAGATGTGGAAGGCAAAGTCCAAAGTGGTCCCAGTGGTAATAGGAGCATTAGGAGCTTTAACCCCCAAATTGGAAGAGTGGCTCCATTAGATTCCAGGCACAACATCAGAGGTCTCTGTCCAGAAGAGGGCAGTCCTGGGAACAGCTAAGATACTGCGCAGAACCCTCAAACTCCCAGGTCTCTGGTAGAGGACCCGAGCTTGAGGAACATAGACATACCACCCCCCCCTGTGGGGGTGAGAGGGTGATTTAGTTCTTAAAATGTCTTGCCTCTATTCTCATGATGGGTTCATCTGTAGTACAGCTCTAGTTTTTTTATGATCATAATTTGGTAGCTAGAAGTCAGATTTCCGTCATTTGCGATCTCCAGCTCAGACTAATGATGTCGGATGTCTTAGATGTGCCTGCCACTTGTTGGATGGTTAGTGGATGCTGAATGGGTTAAGGTGATTTAAGAACAGCTGTGGTTTATTTTGCATGTAGTTTGGATGACACTTGCTGTGCACGTCATGTGCTTGTCAATGTGCTCCACCAAACGACACCCACCTTCACTTCAGCGTCAGCAATTGACTTATGTTGGCAAGGCGCAGGGAGAAACATGATGTCCATTATAAACATAGGATGAAATATACAACAGAATGGGAAAGTAAAACCAGAATTAAAGAAGAGATGGAAAGTGTTGCTGGGGATGGTGCCAAAACATTTTGTCTGTACTGCAAACGAGTGATGGCAACCTCAAAACACTGTTCAGGAACACTTCAAAACCAGTTTCAAAATACTGTTCTGGAGTCTTGATGAAAAAGAAGACAGACTGAACACTGGCACCTGCTGGATGGTTCACGAATGTGCATCTATATCAAATTATGAATTTTATAATTAAAGGCTACAGTCAGCGCCGGGTCTCTACGTATGCCAGCATGTAGGTTGCTTGTTGGATAAAATGCTGCAGTTGGAATTTTGGCATGTCATTTGGCCACTGTGTTATAGTTTCAATTTAGACAGCCCATGTGAACGGTCCAAATTCGATGAGAAAATAAATGGCCCGCAATGGAAACGTGCACGGAAGTATCATTAAAATCAGTTTAAAGCCCTCGATGTGGCGACCAGTTTCTTGCCAATTTCACCTTCATTTGAAGGCTGGCAAGTACATTCACAAAATAGATCGACCATAGACGACTTGAACAACCCCCTCCAGGCCAAAAAAACCCCATTTTTTTTAATAATGCCAATTATTAATTCATTTGGAATGTCAATAATTTAGGGGCCTCCGCAACGCTGTCTGCTGGCTTTCCCTCACACACAATTTTGTGTGCAGTAGGTTTTTATTTTTATTTTTATTAATTAAAAAATTTTTTAAGTGTTTTTTTTTTTTGGTTTTAATCGGTCTTGTTTTCTTTAAAAAATATTTTATTTAACAGGTCAGCTGACAGCAGCACAATGTTAAAAACTCTGCATTAGTCAGAGCTTTCATAGAAGGCAGCAGACATCACAATCTGACATCCATTAGACAGATTTTGACTCCTACTGATGTGACAAAAGTCGAAAATTGCCCTCCACCTCCTCCCTCCGCAAATATATTTTTGCAGACATCTTTTTTTAATGAAAAGCTGTCTCACCATTCGTGTGAATCCGTTGGTGCCGTTAAAATTCCTCAGTACCTCCTGTTTCACATCCGGCAATTGTGTTGTTGAAGTCAAAGAGTCATTTTAAAATCGATATAAAACTTTGATCTGCCGCCCTGATGGTTTTGTCTTTAGTTTAATAAGTTGGCCCAGCCTCTGTTGTTTGCACCTCCCTCTGGACCTTCAGAGGGAGGTGCTTGTCCCTCTGGACAAAAGTATAAATTGTGACCGCTAAAACACCAAGTTAGTTCTTTCCCGGGGGAACTCGTGGTGCTAGTTTCATGTATTCGTAATAAACACTATTCGACTCTGGAGTCCAGCCGTCTCGTTTCAATTCATGATTCGTCTCCAAGATCTACTTCTGTTAGGTAGTTAGATTAATTCAAGTTTAGCTTAGCACAGACAATTCGGCTTACAGTTGGTAGCGTCGTCCAGCAACGACAACACATACAATCATAAACAAATAAAATTAATGATTAAAAAAGGCAATATTAAGCAAGAAAAAACTTCAAGTTAAGCATGCAAATACATTTGCCTCATCAAAATCATTATGTCTGGAGACACTTGTCTCATTGATTTGCTAATTGTCTCATTAGGTCACCTGGTCAGTGAGACACCAGTCTCGTTTTCAGATTTCTCTAGCTTGAACCCTGGGCCGTTTAGGGGGGGGTGGTAGAGTGACTGCCGATCAGATCATGCTGAGATTATTCCTAATGGCATTAAAAGTGGTTATTTACTCTGTATTTTCGCCCCATAATCGGTTGAGACTTGAGATTGTTTTTGCGTTGTATAAACGTTTCTGTTTCACTTGACGAAGGAATGTTTATTTGGCTTGAAATCTTTGGTTTGGTTCCCTATTGATTATTTCGTAAGGGATTTCCTGGAAATTCTTATACTTTGGCCAGAAATAGTTCCCACGTCATCACACGATGAGTCGTAGCCAATCGAACACGTCAGATTTACTTCGGAACATTCCAAGGTTAAACGATCCTCTCCTGATGAAAATGAGATGACCACAACATCTGTTGGCTTGAAAACAAATCCAAAGAACAGCGAAAGAGTAGATGATATGGTAAGAATTATTGACAGAAAAGAGGAAAACAGAGCAAGAGGTCGATGAAAGAATAACATTACAGTGAAAATTGACCATATTCCAAGTTTACATTTCAATGAATTTTGTGTATGAAAGTTCCCCAAATGTTACCATTTCAAGTTAGAAATTTCAAAATTTTCTCCCAAACCCTCACCCTGCCTCAGTCGCTTCACTCCCTCGCTTTGAAGGATTCCCTTATTTTAAAATGTCCCATTGACATGCCTGATCTTTGGAGAGAGACAGCCTAAATGTTGCTGGTTTTCTACAAATTTTTAGTTTGTGCCACCACTGACTTTGCAGATGTAATTGACATTAAATGTGAAATTTTATTTATTTTTGATTTATTAATGACGCAAGAAGCTGCACACGTGTTTCTTCTCAAACGGTCTTTGTCTGATGAAGAAAAACCTCCCACTTCAGCTTCCTTCTTATAGCTTATTGACACACTGTTTTGCAATTTAGAGCCTAATTGAAAATGTAGGTCTTGGAATTTCAAAGTGTGATTTCGTTTTTGATATGATTAACTGTTCAATTTAAGGCAAAAAATACCAAACACAACAAACAAAAGCAGTGCGTAAAGTCCCGCAGGTGGGATATCCTAGGGTGGAAGAAACACGAATCGACCTTTTTTTCTCAGAAACACACCATTATTTTTTACTTAGTCAATATACAATAACTTTCATATGAGCCAAATATAAGTAGTTCTTGAGATATTCAAAAAAGAATGTTTCCCTGGCAACTATTGTTTACCTTAGCAACCATGTCAAAGGGGCTTAAAAGCCCTTCCAAAGACCTTTCATAAGAGCCAAATATCAAGTCTCTATCTTACATAGAAGCTGAGATATGACCCAAGTGCAGAAAGGTCACTAGACGGGACATCATAACAGACACACAGACAGACACGGGGTTGGGCCCCTGGTGGAGTACCACAAGGTTGTCTGTCCATTACATGGGACATCCCACAGTTAGTATATAGAGGTGGACCATATAAATGGTGCACAGTGTAAATGCTATGAATTTGCCCTAATGAGGTGGTTCCCAACGCGTGGGCCATTGCCCCCTGGTGGGCCATGAAGGTACGGCAGGTGGGCCATGAGAGTTCATTAAAAATAAATTAAAAAGGCCTTGATTTTCAGTTTTGTAATGTTTAAAATTACCTAAAAATATTTTATTTTACAAATGCAATCAGAAGTAATAAAACAAAGCTGTGGTATTTAAACGGTGTTACTCTTCTTTTATCTGACCTAGTTTAACATATTGTATCTATGGAAATACTTCATCTTATGCTTTGTTCACATTGCCAGTTCAAATCGGAATTATTGCATATCTGAATCAAATCTGATCTCACTGACTGACTGTCCACATTACATATTGCAAGTGATCAAATCCGATCTGCGTGTGTCCACATTGACAGTCTTATCCACATTGATTTCTATGGTAACAGGCTACGCCCAGGAAAAACAAATAAATAAAATGGACTACAGCGAGCTGTGCTTGTTTCTGTCCCAAATGGTAATGTGGAGCCGCTGCAGAAACTTTATTGTAATGGCAAGGAAGCGACAGAAAACGGAGGAGAGTGCTGAGTTGTGAGTCCTGTGCGTCACTCGCAGAGGACACTGAAATCCTATTTGAGCGACTGAGACGTTCAGATTGAAATGGATCTGTAAAAATCTGATCAGAATTGCATTTCAGACCACTTCCATATGTGGTTTGAGTCAGCTTTGGAAAAAACGGATCTCATGTGGTTTTTCGCTGTCCAGACTGCCAAAAATCAACCTAGTTTCAATCTGGATATGCTAAAAATCTGATTTGGAGTGGCAGTGTGAACAAGGCTTTAGTCACTTATGGATCAAAATTGTGAGTGGGGAATGCAAAAGATTGCATCCACTGCAAACATCAGATAAATCGTCTAGTGGAGACGGGAAGAAAAAGCTAGCTCTGCAAACCAGACATCACTTTCTCAAACATTTTCCAAAGGCTGTCCTTATGATTTAAAAAAAAAAATAAAATAAAATAAAAAGTCAGCACTAGAATAAGGCGCAGTAAAGACATCAGTTTTTTGTTTCACTTTGTGCAGCTTGATTTTTACATTTCATTAAAAAGTACTACTATTAGTATGTCCACCATAGTGCTGTGTATAAAAAAAGACAAAAGTAGAAATTGCTCGTCAATGAAAAAGTTTACCAAAAACTGTCAATACAGATACACACAAAAGGACATGTGCACACACAGACTCCCTGCTAAATGCACAAACACAGAGAGCTGAGGGACTGCAGTGTAGTCACACTGCATTGCAGCCAATCAGCTAATTAGGACCATGGGAATAGTAGTGAGAGCGTAATCTGCGGGTGTCGTCATGACTCTGGTCACAGGATGGACAGGGCTGACATTCACAGGCGCACAGAGCGGGTCTTGTGTGTTTGCACGCATGTGTGACACAGCATGTGGGCAAATGGAGGCAGGCCGAGGTGAAGCTGCGAGTCCGAATGAGTAGAACCCAGCTCGCCGTGGCAGGCCAACTCCCAGAAAGAGAACCATCTGAACTGACACACACATACTGCAGAAGTCCCGTTAGTCACACGCACACAGAGACACACAGAGGAGGCAGGAAATAAAGTAATTTTATAGCTATGCCCTGACAATCTGGAATGTTGCATCAAAGTCGGATACTTTGTGACCTTCCACCCAGAATTTCTTGGCCATTACCTCCAGGCTGCCTGTCTCATGAGGCTCGTTAAAACAGGGCAACATGACATTTTTTTCTCTTTTGCTGTAAGATACAGATAATTTCCCTTTTTCAAACTGTTATTTGGTGTTTTATAGCTGAGCTACCTGCTATGCAGTTGTTTCATAGTCTATTACAGCTCAACTCCCCTCAAGATAAACGCCCCCAAAGATGCAGTCGTTTTTGTGTATATCACAGTAAAACTCTCTCACTTAGGATGTTTCATGTGTCTGCTTCAACTCCAAGCAGCTATTGAGTCTCATTTCAGCTGTGGCAGAAAATCTTTGAGCCCATCTCCTTTGTGACACTTTATTTTCAGCCGCTTTCTGATGGATGCAAGTTTGTCTGCACTCAAGCAGCTCTGTCATTTTTGCCTTTGAGAAATGCAATTCTAGTCTTGCTGTAGTTTTTAGGGATCATTGTTTTTGTTTTGTGTGGAAATATTGTAAGCCACACAATGCAAGCTTCAATCCAATTATTCTTTTTTCCCCCTCATAACCTTCTCTTTCTGTGCACATCCACACACATTGAGTTACTGCACGATGGTGGGATAGGAATGCACATTACAGCAGGTTCATACTGAAACACATGCCATGTTGCAGTGTGTATGTTGTAGCTGCAATACGATACTGTAGGTTGGTGAGATGGGGCCATATTGCATAAGCTTAAGCGTGCACAAAACGTTTGCGATGTGATTTGTGCCGCATTTCATCACGAGGTGTATGATAAAATGTTATATGCAGGAATGGTGGCACACACACTACACTACACCCCTACACTTCACAACATAGACCTGTGTGCAGGTCACATGAACCTGATTCCAAATACCACATTTTCGAAGTTCACGTCAAGTCTGGGAGCATGCGCTGGTGTTGCACTTTGCCACATCCACAACATCACGGAACCGCCTTGGGTCCCAGATGGCAACCATCCATCTGCTGCAGCAAGGTGAGGTGTGGGCGTCCCCTTGGCCTTCTTCAGCCACTGGGGTCCTCAACACTCAGGTACCTGTATGCTGGATCATGTACAGAGAAACACGCCACATGGCCAAAATGTCAAAGCTGATGCTCCCTCACAATGTAAGTGATACTCCTCATCTTAGTGTCCCAAAGTAACTGATTGTTTGACACAAAGTCATTCCAGCGGTACCCAAGGATCCTCCGAAGAGACCTAGTACCAAATTCTTCAAGTCGTCACCTTAGGTCACTGGTTAACGTCAATGTCTCACAACCATACAACAACACAGGTAGCACCAGGACCATAAAGACTTGGACCTTCGTTCACCTGCAAAGGTATCGGCATCGCCAAACACTTCTGTCCACGACCTCATGACTCCATAAGCTCTTCCAAGACATCTCTCGATCTCAAAGGCCAAGGACCCAGAGACATGAATATCACTGCCGAGATCAGTGAATGTCTCTGCAAGTTCAAGACTTTAACCACATATAGAAACACTTCTGATGGCTGAATCCAGGAAGTCATTGAAAGCCTGAATCTTTGTCTTGATCCAGGACAATCACAAGCCCAGACACTCCGATTCCTCACTCAGCTTCTCAAGCGCTGCAATCAGGGTATCCATTGATTCCGCAAAGATCACATCATCCGCAAAGTTGAGGTCTGTAAACCTTTCCTCGCTGGTCTCCACAATCCTACCCAACACCCAGTCCATGCAAGCGTCGAAAAGCGTAGGAGCCAGAACACATCCCTGATGAACACCAGTATTCACTGGGAAAAACTCAGTCTCTCACTCCACTCTGTAGAGCATTCACAGTATCTGTATGTACGTTGGCTCTGATGTCCAGCAGCTTCTTGGGGATCCCACAAATTCTCAGGATGTCCCACAGAGCAGTCCGGTCAACTGAATCAAACGCTTTGCGAAAATCAACATAAGCTGCAAAGATTTCTTGGGCATGAAGTCAGACTGTTCCAGTCACTGAGCAGCAAGTAGCTGGAACTGAATCCTATTAAGAATAATCCTTGCAAGCACCTTCCCCGGCACAGAGAGCAGGGTAATACCCCTGTAGTTGTTACAATCCATGCGATCACCCTTTCCTTTCTAGATTGGGACAACAAGTCCTTTCTTCCAGTCTGTAGGGATGATGCCCATCTCCCAGATTGAAATAAAGGTTGTTTGCAATGCCAGGAGAACAGCATCTCCACCTGCCTGGAGGAGCTCAACACCGATGCTGCAGATCCTTGGAATAAAGTGCTTTGATTCCTCTGTAAACAGGTCAGTTGTCACTGGACCACAGATGGTGAGTCACCTGATCACAGATTCCTCTAACAAACGCCTCCTTGTCCACTCTTAGTGCACTACGACTCCTCTGTATGATGTTTAGCGTACCCTCAGATATGAAACACTGCCTCCTGTGGACACTGGCAACTCTAATACAATCCTCAGCAACTTTAAAGGTGTGGCTGCAGAAGAACTCCCACAATCCATTTGGATCGCCAGTTGTGTCCATGTCTGCAAGTCCTCCAGCCAGATTGCACGCAAATTCCTGAGAAACAGTCTGATCTTGAAGTCTGGCCAGATTTAATCTGGGCACTGAGCAAGCAGTAGCCTGCGAGACTTTAACTGAATCCTCAGGGGAGCCAATGACAAGTCTGTGGTTGGAATTCACCACTTTGACTATTGTAATTTCTTTGGGTTTTACCCTACAAAAACTGTTCTAATTGCTTTTACTGAAAACATCGAAAAATCTGTCAGATTTTGCAAGGTAATAGAGTAATTTGAATCAAGTGTCTTTTCAGTGCTTGTGATATAAAAATGCACAAAGGCACATGCAGTGTTGCAAATCTGGGGAAGCTTGAGTCTGAAACTCAGTGAAGAATTGAATTGACTTTTATTTTAACCTTTTATCCCAAAGGCTGCTTCATTTCTATTTTGAGAACAACCGTTCTTATTCCACGATTGCAAAAACGCTTCCTGAAGCAGACCCGCCCACCATAAACTGAAGACGCATTTCAGGAAAGGAGTTCCATTCCCTGCAAACCTTTTGGATTAGGCTCTGACTAACTGTCCTTTTTAGGGAAATTTAGTCACTGAGATGACTTTCCACATGCACAAGAAGTAAAGCAAGTGGAGAGAAAAAAAGGACAAATTTCTCATGAATGGGGAAAAATGTAATGTATGCTTTGTGTTTAAGCATGACAAATTAAGGTTCCGCCAAGAATTGAGTTCACGTTTCCTGGTTTAGAGTACAGAGCCTTAAACAATAGACTAGACTATGGAGATTGTAGCTTAACAAGAACCAGCACGAAATTTTCCAAATAACAGAATAACTAGACAATTATTTATCCTTATTATGCTTGTCCCAGAATCCTTTGTGCTGCTGTGACGTCACCCTAATGCTGTCTTTATTAAGATAAAATCTCTCCTAATGAAATTTGAATAGCGAACATAACGTGGGCCTATTTTTAATATCAAATTGCAGGAGGGAAACTGTTTCATGCCAGTATAGCAGTCGGCCAAGCGGTTAAAGCAATCGCTTTCAGTGCAGAAGGTTCCCTGTTCAAGGCCACCCCTGCCCATTCTCCATGTAATGTGGAGTTGTCAGGAAGGGCATCCGGCATAAAACTTGTGCCAAATCAACATGCAGATCCATATCGGATCTCCTGTGGCGACCACAAGTTGAAATTGGGAGAAGCCGAAAAGAATTACTATAGCAGCAGCATTTGAGCTGCTGTTAGGCATAGCTTGTGGTGTGCTACACAGACACGCAAGCAGATGAGAAATACAAAGAGTAGGACATAAAGACAGCTGGCTGTGGTAGATAGATGGTTCATTTTGGGAGCTGAGTATGGACTGTAGGAGTTCTCTCAGGTGGTGGATGACGCACTTTACATTCTGAGTTTATACCACCAAAGTTCACGATGACCTTCATACAAATCAGATGTTAGGAGGGAAAGGGTCATGAGCAGAGAATGTGAAGATGATATAGCTCATGAGTGTCAAACTCTAGCATGTAGTATTTGTCAGTTTCATTCTTCAGTAGTTGAGGCTGATTTATGCTTCTGTGTCAGATGTCAACAGTAGCTCCGCTGGCAGTGTCTCTCATCAGGACTACTTGATAGTTTTATGCATTTCTGTGTTCTTTCTTTTTCACTTTTTTTCTGATTGTAGTAATAATGGCATTACCTTTTAGTGTTTTAGTTGTTTGCTTGTAAACTGGCACTGGATCCTAAACAGTCACTGCAAATACCTCTTTGTTATTTGACGCCAAAGTAAAATTCAGCCTTTAGGAACATCCATATTGGCACCTACACTGTTAGAAAAATTGTCAACAAAAGGCCAGAGTTTTCTTTAATCCAGAAATAAATTTGTGTTAACTGACCTCAGATTCTGTACACTTACGTCCAAATTCTTTCATCTGCACTTATTCTGCATAAACAAAGAAAGAACTGACTTTAAAAAGTGTTCCAACAAGAACAGTGTAAAGCGTTTTAAAGCTACTAGGCGGGTTGCTGGGCATTTTGACCCGGAAAAAATTGTTAACAAGCTGATTTTTTCACCAGATGAGCCCAATATATCATAAAACAACATACTAAAAGTCCTCATGAAATCCCCTTGGGGAAAAAATTCTATGTCCGAAAATCCAAAATGGCCGCCAAAATACCTAAAAAATCATGTGAAAAGTGTGAAATGGAAGTATTTTCATATACAGAGACATTTTTTCCTACTTTTTAGACATCTAAAATATGTGGTATAAATCTTTGTGAAAATTTAAAGGCATATAGACTATCGGCAAATTGATTAAATACAAGATGGCCGCCAACATTGACACTCTAACATGTATTCAATTGAATTTCGGCGACGAAGAAGATATGTGTATTTTTTATATGAATTGAATAGTCTGGTACAATTTATGCATATGGCTAATCTTTTACAGTACAGTCTCTTCAGCTGATACTACAATACCATGGATGTTACTTTGTTGAAAAGATTTACCCTCTGTAATCACATCAGAATTAGAAGTGCACAGGCTGCATGCTACTTTGTGCGAAAGGGTACAATGACAGCTGCGTTTGTCAGCTGTCTCCAATCCCTACATCGCTGTTCAAGGACAATGCAATGCGTAAAGCAGAGAAATCACAGCTAGCCAAAGCTCTCCAAAGTGGCGTGGAACCATGTCAGCTAAAGCAACAGCTTTTGTATGTCCTTGATGGAGGTGCTCTTCTTCATAGGGTGAAGTGGATAAAAGGAAAAGGGACTTCATACAAGGATGTAGCCATGCAGTATGTTGATTATGTAGCTTCATGGTACGGAAAGTGTTGCATCGTGTTTGATGGGTACGAAGGTCCGTCAATAAAAGATCATGAACATCAAAGAAGAGTAGGCAAATCCTGTGCTGATATTCAGCTCTCTGAGACGATGAAAGCTCATCATGATCAGGAAAGTTTCCTATCCAATGGTAAAAACAAAACCAACTTCATCTTGTTATTGGGACGAAGATTGGAAAGTGCTGGGCATATTGTTCACATAAGTAGTGGAGATGCAGACACTTTGATAGTTGCAAGTGCACTTCAATCTGCAGAGCAAGGACATGATGTATCCGTGGAAGCAGATGACACAGACATACTTGTGTTATTGATGTATCATTGGAAACCGAATATGGCTGATATCTACTTCCGACCAAAGCCAACAAAGAAGAAAGAGCTCTTGGCATGGAAAGTTAAAGACCTTGTCAACAAAGCTGGTGAAATTGTGACATCAAATCTCCTATTTATCCATGCATGGTGTGGTTGTGACACCACTTCAGCAACCTTTGGCCATGGGAAAACCAATCTACTGAAGAAGATAAAGCAGTCAGAGGAGTTACAGCAGATATCATCAGTGATAAGCAACCCTCAAGCAACAGAGGAAGAGGTTGGCAATGCTGGTATAAGGCTGTTTGTTATCCTATATGGCGGAAGAGAAGAAGACACACTGAGTGGCCTACGCTTTGCTAAGTTCATGGCTATGGTATCCTCATGCAAGGGAGAACTTAAACCATGGAAACTTCCACCTACTGACAGAGCAGCTCATTTTCACAGCCTGCGGGTTCATTTGCAGGTTATGTTGTGGTCTAAGCTCACAGTTACCGACTTTGATCCAGAGCAATGGGGATGGAAACTTATTGGCCTAGTATTAACACCTGTCATGACAGACAAGGATGCAGCACCACAGAGCTTGCTTCAATTTGTCCGCTGCAAGTGCAAACTCTCATCCAGAAATCCCTGTGGCAATAATGGATGCTCATGTCGCAAGAATGGACTCAAATGTGTAACAGCTTGCGGAGATTGCCGTGGAGACAATTGTAAAAATGCTGAGGAATTGATACTTTCAGATGATGATGAAAATTAGTGGCT
>OMMV01209988.1:0-10351 GCA_900302635.1 Chatrabus melanurus | reverse complement strand
ATGACATTTCATTCCGAGTGTTCCCCGTGACTCTGTTACATCGCACAGTCTGCACACATCAAATTTGGGGTCTTAAATAAATCCATGTCGCACAGTGTGGCTTGCAGTGAACTTATAAGATTGCTGAAAATCTCATAGTTCAGACCGGGCTGTAGGGCTGTCTGCTTGTGCGTCAGAACCACGGTGGCACGGACAGTGACCGCACATAATAAAAATGAGAAAAAAATTAAGAGGCATAAACAACCTGACGCCGTGCCTGGACATCAGTATAGAAAAGCACAATGAAATGACTTTGTGTATCATAAGGCACACGGTGTTCTTGCTGAGATTTGCAGCATCACCCACGCAGCACAGTGCATACTGTCTGCGGGACTGTAAGCGTACGACTGCGTCCTCTCCCGCCCTTCTCAGAGACCCTCTCACAACCCGCGCACCAAGCTCCGCGAGGACATGCCATTTTCGAGCAAATTGATTGGTCAGAAGGCGTAGCTTTCACAGGCGCCAATCTCTTATCTGGAACATAACCTGCTCCGGAGCAGGTAAGCCGTTCAGCGTAAGTTACCGCAGTGATTTACCCCGCTAAGAAGTGAACCACCTTCGTAGGATGGAAAACCCAGGGTTAACCCTGAAGTTACCGCAATAAGCACAAATCCTGCTTCGTAGTACAGGTCTCAGGTCGGATTTGAACCCAGGGCCTTCTTGCTTGCTTTGGCCAAAAAAACAAAACAAAAAAATTTCGAAGGTTCAACATCACATGGTTCAACATCATATGCTTTTGAGAAATAGAGGTAGCTCATTTGGTTTGGGGGGGATCAAAACTGACCCTGAGTTGGCTTTCATCCTATTTGACAGGCAAGCTGACATTACTGAAAACATGTGAATATTGTGTGATACTGTTTTTTTGTCAACTCATGTCAAGTAATGTTAGTCTACCTGCCACTGCCCGCCAGTTGCTAATCAGTACTATAGTCTGAAATCATTTATAGCCAGTAACAGCATGTCTCCATATAGGGGATTTTTTCCCCCCCTTCTGTTAGAAAAGCACTAGCATTATCCTGGGGAGCATTTCATCCCAGCACTTTCATTAAAAAGTGCTGCAATTTCATTTTGTTTCTATGACAACAATACATAACTAACAATTAACAGCACAGTGATAAAAGCAGAACAGCTTTTCTGTCAAATGTGACATTTTTTGTGTGGTATGTTGTACAGCTGAGCTGGTTGTTGTCTTCAGTAAATCGTGTCTCTTTCAGCGATGCAAAAATTCTCATTTATGTGAGGCGAGCACACGCATGGCTGCACACATGGAAAGGGAGGGGTGAGGAGTGGTTGCAATCTGAAACCGAGTCGAAAACTCTGTCAGGGAAACAGTATTACATGACCATACATTTACCATATCAAAATCACAAATGCAATATTTCCCACAATGATTGCAATATAACTTTTTAACCAAATCATGCAGGCTTATAGCTAACCCTAACCTAATGTCACCAAGCTAGTTGGGCAGTGTGTTCCGTGGCCATTCTGAGTTTTGCTTGCATACATTCTTTGTGTATGACAAGTGTTAGAGTGCAATACAAATATTTATTATGTTTGGTAAATGCAGACAGGCAACAGCGTTTATAGGCTGCAGCTCGGAAAAGATAACTGTGTTGTGTGTGAACCTGTGCTCATAATCTTGTGCATGAAATGAAACTTGCACTTTTCCACCACAACCACTGTGAGGACCGGAGTCCATACAATGTATGGATGTGATGGCACCTTACGTACCGGCCCATGCTCTGCGTTCTCGGGCTCAAGTACTGCTGTGTGTTCTGAAGGTAAAAAAGAAGTCAACAGGTCAAAGAGCCTTTTCTTATCGTGCACCCTTTTTGTGGAACAGTTTGCCCATTGAGATAAAACAGTCTGATTCTGTGGAGTCATTTAAATCCAGGTTAAAGGCTCATCTGTTTTCTCTCTCATGTAATCTGGCATGGATTGTTGGATAGTTGTGTTAATCTGTTTTCTTCCTTTAGCTGTAGTGATTATCAGGATTGTTTGGAGAGAGTCTTGGTCTTATTGTATCCATTATTTTGGAAATGTTGGTGAGGTGTGGGATTGGGTTTCCAGTGAACATTTTAGCATTTATCCTTGGTCTCCTGTAGTTTGATGGTGTAATGTGTATGAATATTCTGGCAGATTGTTTTGGTTGCTAGTCACAATGTTTGGTTATATATGTGACATTTTTGAATCCTGTTTTACATATGTTATTTGTTTATATTTGTTTATTGTGTTTTCTTTTTACTGTTTTTGCATCAATTTTACTGTCTATTGGTTGCTAGCTGTATTGTTTGTGTGTTGTGTGTGTCACTGAGGAAGGCATCACGCAGAAACGCATCTGTGTTTCAGTTAATGACATAATAAAAATAGTTTCTCTCTGTATGGTGAGGCCCCTTTTTTGTATTTTGTGTGTGTTTGCCAAATTCTGTGTACCATCTATTTTTTATGTTAATTGTTTTAATTGTTGTTATTATTGTCATTGTGGTGGTCAGAACGGTGGCCACCCAACTGAGCTGGGTCCGCTAACGTTCAACCCTGCTCTTGTAAAGCATCTTGGGGAGACTGGTGTCGTGATTTGGTGCTTTATAAATAAAATTTCATTTCATTTAAGTTAACTAGTCTCTCATTCAAGGTTTAGTTAAAACTCTGGACTAATGGAAAATGGAAAGCAGTTAATTGATTTTGACTATTGATTAAACACTGAATTTAAAATGTTGATTAGCTGGGCATACTTGTCAATGTGGATGAACATCTCTAGGTAAGTAATAAACATAAAGTATTTAGCCAAGCCATAGTATAAATAGTAATATTCATTGTAAAATGTATTAAAGAAATCTGAGGGAGCCAGATTGAATTGCCATGATGGAGCTCTTAAAATTAGTAAAGGAGGGAGGATAGTTGTGGGAGTACTGATGTGTCAAGTGTGATTGTGTGGCAAATGGATTACCGTACTTGGTTCATAGGTCAGGTAGGAGGGCCCCTTAAAAGAATTTTGCTTAGGGCCCCACAGAGGGCAGGGCTGGCTTCTGGTCACTGTCCAACTACTTATGGACTTGGCTGTACACTTATCTCCTGAAAATGAATTAATCAAAACATGGGAATAAATTGTATCTTGTGCCCATAAATCAATTAAAATGTGGTAATAAACTGTATATTGTCTGCCTGCAATAGCATTTTAAGCACTCAGTGTGGTAAATAACACATACAAAAAGTCTTCAAGGAATTAATAAGTCTAGTTGCCCTGCCTCAACCTACTTGGATAGCGTACTTGATATTTTTTCTTCCTTTACTGTTTATATTAAATTACAATTATGGTGATATATATTTTTTAATTCTTACAGAAAAAGGATATTTGATGTGAGTGTTTATGCTACTAGGAAAATAACTGCTTTGTCACAAAACAAAAGAAGAGGTGAGACTTGGATAACTGTGTTGCCCAGAATGCAGGAAGAGTGAAAATCCAGTGGTGGACAGAAAGAAGGCAGGTTCACAAAACAAGGTCAAGGAAAATCACTCACAAGTCAAAGCGAAGGTTCTGCTTCTCCTCGAAAAAGTAATCCATGATGTATTTTCTTACGAAGTCGGGGTTTAGAGTGTTGTCGATCACCTCAGTTCTGCCAAACTATAGAAGGAGATCAGAAGAGAAAACGATAGAAATGAAAAAGCAAGACATCCAGCGATAATCTAGCAGAAGAAAATTGACAGTAGCATTGTATTCTTGCACTTGCCCACTTTGTTTCCCTTTTTGTCTCTTTCTCACACTCACATGAATACATATACACAAACACTTGATTAGTGGTGGTAACTTCACACACCATCGCTGTGCAGAGGAAGTCAGGGGTGTGTTTCCTTAAACTCGACTCATCGCCCATGTTAATTACACCAGGATAACCAATGCCATAACCGCATAGAGAGAGAGAGAGAGAGAGAGAGAGAGAGAGAGAGAGAGTGGGAAAGAAGTGGAAAGTGAGAAGAGGGGAAATGTTGTGATTAAGCTCACTAATTAGCGAGATTCTCACTCCCAGACTTGCAAATCCATAAATCTGGCAAAAAACCACCAACACCACATGCATATACCACATGAAGCAGTCGAGCAGCTCAGCCGCTACGTGCACACAATAGAGCTGGTGTGAAAGAGCCATCACACAGTGTTGCAGTACTGATGTGAGCACTGCGAATGCACCAAAATGATTATTGATTTCCAAATTAATGGATAGTTGGAGTTGTTTTTTGTAATTTCATCAACGTTATTCTTCGTTAGCATTATCAAAAATATTTCTTGCCTGGCAGGGTTTCTTGTTGGCCTGGCAGCCCGCCAGGCCTGTACTATTACAGGGGAAACACTGTGAATAATTTAAAACCTCCTCAAGTTACCCAGCAATAGCCAATTAATAAACTAAATACATATCTTCAGTGATTATGTCAAATTCTGAAATCAAACCAGAGGTCATATTCCCGGACTACTAATCAATCTGGATGGCTGATCTGGATTGAATGATTCATTTGGATCTAGTGGGCAAGCATATGTTTCCATAGGGATCACACTAGTCGAGCTTTTGTGGCATTCTAAATGGGGATGAACCAAAGAATATCTCTGGAGAACTGAACTGATTAGCCGTGTGTATGTATTCCAAGCATGATTTTTGTTGTTTCACACAGACAAACAAAACTCCAGCCATCAGGGACTCTGTCATTACAGTTTGTCTGATTGCTTTAGGTGTTGTTCTTGTTTTGATTAAATCCCTGAGTCTAATTAATCTTAATTAATGAATCTTTATCTAGTTCTTCATTATTTTTATTGGACCTGCTTTGGTGAAAACTCAATTCACATGCTAAGTGAAATCAGGGTCTCACTGTGTGTACCTTTCTGCCTGTTGTCCAAGAAAACAGGTAAAAACCACTGCATCAGATCAAACACATCTACTGTGTATGAGATAAGAGATATAGAAATTATTAGAAAGCTGCCAAACTCATTTTCCCGGGAAGAAGTAAATAAACATGGAACTACAAAAATGTTATACGCTGCAGTGTATGATAATGCGATATGATTCCACTTTACGACTCGATCGTAGAGATACGCAGGCAAGTATTGCAGTATGGAGTAACGGTTTTATGATCGTGTGGGTTCAAGAAATGAGACCGCATTGCACCAATTTGAAAATGTTCAAAAACCCAACGATGCAACTGGTGCTGTATTTCCCGTATTACATCAAGTAGCTTATTGTATTATTGTGTTACCTACATGTTATTATAGGCAGAGAGGCATATCTAAATGGGAGCAGCAAAAAGAATAAAGAATAGCTGTGCACCTTGAAAGGACCTGACTTCCAAGATGTGCACATGAAGCCGACCAGGATACACCCACAGAGCCCCAGAGTGGTTGTAGACAGAAAAAAATATCAAAATTCTATTGTTTATTGATATACCAAATAATTTTGGCAGTGCATAAGGCCAAGACGTTCATTCTGAGGAAAGGTCCATTGTGGGTCCATTGCACTCTCTAGACATGCATGCATCTCTCTCTGAGCAAACAAAAGCTATTCTGTGCTCAGTAAATATATTTCTGTGTTTGTTATTATCCAGATAAACAAAATAATAATGCCTGTCACTCAGTGTGTTATCTCCTCTCTTCATTTAGCGAGCTCTGTGCATGCTCATCTTGGCACAGTGCGCAAACTAATCAAACGTAGGTACTAATTAATCAAATTGTGGGAACAAATTGTAGCTTGTGAGCACACATGCATTTTGTGCACTCAAAATGTGGTCTTGTTATATGTTTATTTCCGGAGCTCTGTATGGACCACAGATGGGACCCACCTGCTGTGCAGCTCCCGCCTCCTCCTTCACTGCACAGAGTGGAATACCATAAGCATGCACACCGTAATGTGCACAATTATGATACGGCATTATCATATTGTATAATCGTGTGGTGTAGGGGCAGCTTAATGTGTGCACTGTGCAATCAGTTTAACTGAGATATTAAATTATTGAATTTGCATGCTTTCAGTGCATATAAGTTTTGTCATTATTGTGTTTTGGAAACATTACAGTGTAGTATAGTTCATTTACTTTCCTGCAATTATCCTGCATTGATGATGTTTCATGGTTTACAGAATGCACCTCAGTAAAAGTTATATATTGCCATTTTTCTCACCTCTAAGTGCATTTGTCATTGACATAATCTAAAAGCATGGGAACCTTGAAAAGCATGTAACCTTCCCAACCTGGTCTGAGTTTTCTTTGTTTCGCTGTATTAATACCAGTGAGTGGAGTGTCTAAGAGATTTCGAGGTGTTGATGAGACTGTGAGCACATGTTGGTAAAGAGGATGGCAATGGCAGCGAAGAGCTCCATAATGTGATTTCCCTGCTGAGTGGAGGAGAAAATACTGTGCTGCAGAGTTCATTAGATACTACCGGGATGCAGAAGATGGCTAATGAGAATCTAGTATGAAATCTATGACCTGCAACTTCGACACACACACACTTTGAGTGAGAATGTAGCATAAAATACAACAGTGGCTGCTACACAGCAGCACAGGAGAGCGATAAGAACACAAGTTTGATCCTTCATTGTCATTGTGGTTCTTTACAAAAATGTGTTTCCTCATGCATTCATAAAGCATTGTTAGAATACGTTGCAAAAATATGCGTCATGAGGATGAAGTTTCATTTTCTTACCGCTATGTTAGACACATAATAACATGGTACGACAGCGAGTTAATGGCAATTTGGTTCTTGAGGGAGGGAAATGTGACAACTAATAGATAACTTTGTTTGCAGTACATATTCTGAAGTGTGGGCTGGTTTCATGAAAGAACAAATACAGTTGGATCGAGTTTGACGCTGAACTGTGATTGCACACGTATGGCACCACAGCCGAAAAGATTCCAAAGGACTGCTAGACTGAAGTAAACTGGTGGTGTGTCATGGTGAAGAATGTTACAAGAAAATTAGACAGTGGAGAAAAGAAGAAAAGGGTGAAGCATGTCACACATCTCATTAAATTCTGTGTAAAATAACAACTTACATGTTTTGTCTCTCAAATGCACACAAGAAAATGATCCAATATGAGCCCATTTATGACCAAAATATGTTTGTGGGAGATTTTAAACCTAAATTCTGAACTCAGATAATGTAAAAAGATGTAGCAGACATATTCATGGATATTTTTAGGTGACTTTTACCTTCTGTAAAACTAGAAGCAATGCGTAAAGCCCAGCAGGTGGGATGTCCCAGAGTGGAAGAAACGCGAATCAACCTTTTGTCACACAAATGAAACAATCCGTTTTTTTATTACTCAGTCAATACACAATAACTTTCATATGAGCCAAAGATCAACTCTCTATCATAAGTAGTTCCTGAGATACTCAAAAAAACAATGTTTCTCTGGCAACTATGGTTACGATAGCAACCAAATTAACAAATCATGAAAACCCTTCCAGAGAACTTTCATATGAGCCAAACATCAAGTCTCCATCAGAAGTAGTTCCTGAGATATTCAAGAAAGAATTTTCCCTGTGCAACCATGGTTACAATAGCAACCAAATTAACAAATCATGAATGCCCTTCCAAAGAACTTTCATATGAACCAAACATCAAGTGTCTATCATAAGTAGTTCCTGAGATATTCAAGAAAGAATTTTCCCTAGCAACCATGGCTACCATAGCAACCAAATTAACAAATCATAAAAGCCCTTCCAAAGACCTTTTATATGAGCCAAACATCAAGTGTCTATCATAAGTAGTTATGGACAGAGCACCTAGTGGTACTCCACCTGGAGCCCGACCCTGTGTCTGTCTGTCTGTCTGTGTGTCTGTTATGATGTCCCACCAAGTGACCTTCCTTGAATATCTCAGTAACCACTTAAGATAGAGACTTGATGTTGCGTTCATATGAAAGGTCTTTGGGAGGGCTTTCATGATTTGATCATTTGGTTGCTATGGTAACCACAGTTGCTAGGGAAAACCTCTTTCTGAAATATCTCAGGAACTACTTAAGATAGACACTTGATGTTTGGTTCATATGAAAGCTCTTTGGTTGTTACAGACATCCTGTGGAAAGATTACATTACTCCGCCTCCCATATAAGATGAATCCTGTCCAAATAGGGCTACAGACAGACAGTCAAACAGCAGAAAAAAAGTGAAGCCGACAGAAGCTAGACAATAGAAAGAAGACTGAAGAGACAAATCCATTCTATTCAGTCAAGTAATTTTGTTTTTCTTTTTTCTTTTGTTTTTTGAGGAGTGACAGTTGTGCGTCAGGCCTGTGTATTGAGTAGACACGCCCATCCCTGTCATTTCCTGTACACTGAGCTTTCTTATCCTGTGTGAATTGGCAATACATGTTACAGACATCCTGTGGAAAAATTACATTACTCCACTTCCCATATAAGATGAATCCCGTCCGAATAGACAGACGGTCAATTTAAAGTTTCCAATCCACCTAACCTGCATGTCTTTGGAGGTGGGAGGAAGCCAGAGCACCTGAAGAGAACCCACGCAAACACAGGGAGAACATCCAAACACCACACAGAAAGGAACAGGTCGGATTTGAACCCAGGACCTTCCCACTGTGGAAACCACTAAGCCACTGTGCTGACACTACCAAACTAATTTTATTCATTTTCCTTGTGAGCACAGATTAAACAAAACATCAGAACGATTCAATCAAAACATGCACAAAAATTGTATGTCATGTGCACACAATGACATTTTGAGTGCTCAGTGTAATTTTTCTTCTCTGTGGATATATACATGGTCATAGTTTGAAACCAAAAATCTCTTTTTGAATCTACCATATGGTTTTGTTTTCTTTCTTTCTTTCTTTCTTTCTTTAACAGTTTTTAAGATATCATAGGAAGTGTATGTTTTCCTTAAATTAGACCTTTACATCAGGAAATGTAAGTTGCTATTTAACAAGAGCTGCACTCTATATTGCTTTAAATTTTATTTTGTTTTAACACTCTATTAGGGAAAATGAATATTTTGCAGTTTTATAAGGTCAAGGCGAAGCTCAACATCAAAAATCCTTTTTAAATCCTTTGTAATGTTATGTCATATCTCCAAGCATAATCTTTTGGTCCCATGTCAATAAGTTTTGATTTTGAGATATTGTGACAGAGGGACAAACACACTTAGGTTTTGTATAAAACCTACAGTATGCACACAAAAAACAATGTAACATACACAACAGCTTGAGTCACACACCCAAGATCAAGTGCTATGAAACATGACTTAAACTGGTTATCGAAACAGCTTCTGCATTTTGTTGATGTTAACGTGGCCATCGCCTGAAGCAAGAGAAGGAAATCACAACCAAATGTGTTCCAAGTCTTGCTGAAAAACCAACACACCACAGGGCTCTGACACAAAAAGAAAAAAAATGCTTGAAAGGACCCGATGAGTCACCTGGTTGGCTTCGCTCAGTCTGAGAACTGAAAGTGTTCAGTCCTCTTCACTCAGTGATACCTGGAGCAATATGAAACACCAATCAGATCTCAAGAATATGATTCTCAATGTGATGTTTTGTTTCATTGAGGAGACAACTGCTTCAGGTACAAAATAAAATGAAATGCTCATTACATTAATTACATTCTATACTTAGTAAAAAAAATAACTCAGCCACATGGGGTGTACAGCCAATACATTCTGAGTGCCAGTCCCAAGCCCGGATAAATGAGGAAGGTAGAAGGAGGAAGGGCGTCTACCATAAATTTTGTAAAATCTCAGTCACATGGGGTGTACAGCCAGTACACTCTGAGTGCCGGTCCCAAGCCCGGATAAATGAGTTGGGTTGCGTCAGGAAGGGCATCCAGTGTAAAAGTTGCCAAATGAAATATGCAGATCACAAATCGAATTTCCATACCGGATTGGTCGAGGCCCGGGTTAACAACGACCGCCACCGGTGCTGTTGTCCGACAGGGTGCCGGCGGAAATTGGGCTACTGTTGGGCGAAGAAGAAGAAGAGGTGTAAAATGTGTCCGAAGGCAGCAGGAGAGGAGAAAAGTCAGAAGTGTGGAAGTGAGAGTTGGGACTTTGAATGTTGGCAGCATGACTGGTAAAGGGAAAGAGTTAGCTGATATGATGGAGAGGACAAAGGTAGCTATACTGTGTGTACAAGAAACAAGTGGAAGAGTAGTAAGGCCAGGAGCATCGGCGGAGGGTTCAAACTGTTGTACCATGGTGTGGACGGGAGGAGAAATGGTGTTGGAGTCATTCCAAAGGAAGAATATATTAAGAGTGTGATGAAGGTTAAGCAAGTGTCTGACGGGGTGATGTGTGTGAAGATGGAAATTGAAGGGGTGATGAT
>OMMV01209969.1:0-15542 GCA_900302635.1 Chatrabus melanurus | reverse complement strand
TCTAAAGTTTAAAAAAAAAAAAAAAAAAAAAAAAAAATTGTGATTAACATTTTTCCAGAATCGTGCAGCCCTAATGGAGATAGATTATCTGCTGTAGCGAACTCTAATGGGAGCACGCGAAAGATGAAGTGTGGGAAATAAGAAATTGACCAACGGGTTTAAGAGGAGTTGCTCATTGTCTTTTAAGAGAGATAACACTTAAAAGCCACACACATAATATGAACAAACCTGTGCTACAAACTCCACTGGCTTGTTTTTGCTATGTTGTTAAATATTCACGGGCCAAATCTGAGCGATCTCTCATTGCAAGATCTTTTATGAAGATCAGGTGAAGTACAGTTGACACTGTCTGAAATTGTACGCATGATTAAAGTCCAACATTGTACAGTGTGTAATGAAAGCATGGCATTAAATTGACACAATTTACCGCCACTGCTTGTGACATCTACCGTTTTTATCCAAAATGCCTGGATGACCAACATTTTCAAATACCCAAAGCCCCGTTTAAAATCGAAACACTTAAATGAGATGTTTAGTCTACTAATGTTCTGAATTTCAGGCATAGGAAGACATATTTAGGAAAACCTTTAGGTCTAAAAGATAAAAACATCACAAGAAGCAAAAATTACCACTGTGAAGGAAATTATCAATATTATGTGCATAAACATATGCAGTTTTTCTTCACCTTCAGTATCTCTGCTCTTCTCTGTGCCTCCCTCTGCCAATCTGCGAATTCTTTCCTCCTCTTCCTGCTGCTTCTGTTGGATCCTCATGAAAAGTACACGCTGTGCTGGAGGCAGGAAGTCAGGCACAGACACCCCTCCCTGATTGGCTGACACGCCATTTGCAGAACCATCTTGACAGCCTGACTGGTTACTGAATATCCCTGCTCCTCCTCTCTCATCCATGTTGCCAAAACCTTGGAAACTGTCACCTGTGAGTATATATCAGATCATGACCCTCAATACATCCAAACACCAAAGGAGAAACTGGAAATACATTTGTATTCCTGCTTCAATGGCCATTGAGTATTTATAATAGTTATAATTCCATTTATTTATACTCAAGTATACTTTGAGGTTTGAATTATATCGTTCAACAAATGAAATTTACCTTCTTGCACCACACCCTCCATCTTTATACCCTCCTGCTGATTGAAGTAGTTATCAAAGTAGTTTCCTTCACACGGAGGAGGTCCTGGAGGCATAACTCCATGTGGACCTACATCGCTTGAACCAAAGCCTCCCATAACCGGTGGCCCACCGAGGCCCATGTTAGGCGGACCCTGGTTCATCCCGAAGGTGGTGCCCATATTCTGCACGTCAGGATGCATCATGGGGGGGTGACCTGGGGGTGCAGGATAATGGCCAGGGGGGGCACCAGATGTCCCTTGGGGTCCAGGAGGTGTAGCCTGACCCTGGTTCCCACTGGGAGCCTGGCTTCTGGGGAAGGAGTGATAATGAATATTAGGGCCAAGTAATACTTGCTGTTAACTAAGCCAACCAAGTAAACCAACATGCATTCGCGTGTAACATGCCTCTACTCTATTCAAGTGTTTTTGTGTCTCAAAAATTAAGTGTGATACCTCTGTAAAGACCCCCATACACACATATACACAAAATTATCACCCAGCCAGATGCCCATGAAACTGTAAAACGATCTTTTCATTTGGCAAGACCAGACACTACTAAAAACAATTTTTTTGCTGTTATTAAATCAAGCTGGGTGACAATTTTGAGCCTGGTCTGGAATAGGTTATGTTTTGAGACTGTTAATGGCTACCTTTAATTTGTACTATTCATCCTGTTTAACAACGCAAGTTGTATTGCGTAGGTTTTTCAATACGTTTTGTTCTGCACATGGACAGATATGTTTTATACAGCCAGACCGTGTAACACCACATAACAGGTGTCTTTCATTTCTGTAATATGTTTCCAGCATTCTTGTGATGACCGATTGGATGAGGATAGAAATCTATGTTATGCTGGAGGGTGTGGCTCCACACCAATTATCTACTCTGTAGAATCTAGTCCACATTATATGAAGTGAACAAGATGGAAGCACCTTATATTACCTTGATGTTTACATAATTTGTTCCCTGTGAGTGACTGGGAAACACATCGTACATCTTTATATAAAGTCTATAAACTTGCACCATGTGACTTGCCATTGCAACACTCCATACAATCTTTGTATGGAGCCCCATACTGAATTTCATTTAACTGGATTTGGCTGTTGATAAAAGATTCTCAATCACCACGATCAAAGACATCTGAGATGTCAAACATAATGCCAATAAATGCAATTCCCAGTTCTTGTCTGTATGATACGACAAAGATTTCACCAGTGTTCAACACATTGCCTGCAATGGGTCTAAAGCAGCTTTAACCCACATTCAATAGACCATTCTAATGTTTGTTTGTTTTTTAAATGATATCTATATTTTTGAAACTTTTTCATTTACACCATGTGGAAATCTTGATCTCTCACCTGACAGCCAGTTTCTGAGCAAGCTGTCCTGTAGGCTGAACTTTAATTTCAAACAATGATGGAATCTTCTTGTTTGCGCAACTTCCCCCTCCACCTCCAGGAGGAGGAGGGCCTGTGTGTAGAGGAGGGACACTAGAATTGGAGGAGGCTCCTTGGTAGGTACTTCCTTCAGGGTTATGGACAGGGGGAGCCACAGCAGAGTTAGGAACAGGAACAGAACCTTGTCCAGACAGACCTTTACATGCCATGGGTAACTGGTTGGATCCTACATGTCCTCCAAAGTCACCTGTCACAGACCCACTGAAATCTCCAGATCCTGTGTTTACATCGACAGGAGCAGGTCGAGGGGGGGTGGGGAGGAGACCAACTCCAGGAGGAGGCTTGGGAAGAGGGTTGATTCCTTGTTTCTTGAGCTCCTCAACCTCCTTTTCATCCTCAGCTCCTGCCTCTGCATCCTCTGCCAGCATCTATTTACGTTGAAAGCAGATAAAGAAGGGAAAGTCCAATCAGTGCTTTAGAAACACTTTGGAATTTTTTAAATACTGTAATGCTACCAAGATCAACAGAGGAAAAAATCTTTCAGATAGATATCTGTACTGCATTAAAAAATGATATTCCCTTGTGTTTTTTAATTTTTAAAACCCTGAATATACAAACTCGGCCACATGGGGTAAGCCCGGGTAAATGAGGAGGGTAGAAGCAGGAAGGGTGTACACCTTAAATTCTGTCATATCTCAGCCACATTGGGTGCACAAGCCAGTAAGTGCATTCAGAGTGTCGGTCCCAAGCCTGCATAACCAAGTATGGTTGTGTCAGGAAGGGCACCCAGTGTAAATTTTGCCAAATCAAACATGCAGATCACAATTTGAATTTCCACACCGAATTGGTCCAGGCCCGGGTTAACAACGACCATAACCTATGTTGTTGTCCAACAGGGTGCCGGTGGAAATTGGCTGGAAACTGTTGGGCGAAGAACAAGAAGAGGCGGAAAATGTGTCCGGAGGCAGCGGAGGAGGAAACTTAGAAGTGTGGAAAGTGAAGATGCCTGAGAAGAAGTGTACTTGTTCCGATTTTTAAGAACAAGGGTGATGTGCAGAGCTGCAGTAACTACAGAGACATAAAGTTGATCAGCCACAGCATCAAGTTACTGGAAAGAGTAGTGGAAGCTAGGCTTAGAAAAGAGATGAAGATCTATAAGCAGCAATATGGTTTCATGCCGAGAAAGAGCACTACAGAAGCTATGTTTGCTCGGAGAGTGCTGATAGAGAAGTACAGAGAAGGCCAGAAGGAGTTGCATTGCGTGTTTGTGGATTTAGAGAAAGCTTATGACAGGGTGCCAAGAGAAGAGTTGTGGTATTGTATGAGGAAGTATGGAGTGGCAGAGAAGTATGTGAGGGTGGTGCAGGATGTATTCAAGGACAATGCGACTGTGGTGAGGTATACAGTATGAATGACAGATGCATTAAAGGTGGAGGTGGGATTACATCAAGGATCGGCTCTGAGCCCTTTCTTGTTTGCAATGGTGATGGACAGGTTGACGGATGAGATCAGAGAGGAGTCTCCATGAACTATGATGTTTGCAGATGACATTGTGATCTGTAGTGAAAGTAGAGAGCAGATTGAAACTAGCCTGGAGAGGTGGAGAGATGCTCTGGAGAGAAGGGGAATGAAAATCAGCAAGTCAGAGTACATGTGTGAGTACTTCAGGCCTCTCTTTGGTATAAAGTTAAAATGGCTGAAACGGCTCTTCAGGCTCCATAGCTGGAGACACATCAGAACTCTTCACTGTTGGCGAGAAAGGCTTAGAGTGAGGTGGGCAAGACTCGGACTTGCTAGATGTAAGAGTGATAGATTTGAGAGTTTCAGAAACCGGACTGCTCGTCTTCTCAGCCTGTCCGTCCTTCAAAAGGTTTAGAGGCATCCGACCTGATTTCTTTAACGAGACCGGAAGCTCCTTACTGAGCGTGGACAGGTTGTTTTTAAGCTTCAGGCCATAATATTGGGCAGAGGGTTTAAGCTCGTCTTTGTCCAGACACCGGCAAGGAAATGCGATTCAAATGGGCACCCCAACACTGAGCTTTCTCAAGTGTATTTCTGTGCTCCGTGGATGACTCCACGGAGCACGGTGGAATAGTGAGGTTGCAAGGAGTCGAGGTGGTTAAGGTAGATGAGTTTAAATACTTGGAGTCAACTGTCCAAAGTAGTGTTGTTTTTGGCAGCCTGTTTTAATTTTAGTTTTAGTCCAGTCTTTGTGTCAAGCTGTCATTTTAGTTTTTATTAGTTTTAGTCACGTTCATGCTCTTTTTAGTCTAGTCAAGTTTCAGTCGACTAAAAGTCTGAGCATTTTAGTCTTATTTTAGTCAGAACTATCCATGACTATTTTCGTCTAGTTTTAGTCGACGAAAACTGATGACATTTTAGTCTAGTTTTAGTCAATGAAAACTGTATTTTAGTCTCTTTTTAGTAATGCAATTCTATTTAACCCAGTCAATAAAGTTTTAATAGATTGAGTGCCAACTGCCAAAAAACTTGACAAAGAAGAGTTGCGGCTAATTAGCTTGCTAACACTTTAGTCTGAGATGATAGTATATAATTCCATAAAACTATGAGGGGCACGTGAAAATTAACACCCCTATGTTATCCCAGGGTCTACAGAGATGACACAGAACAAAAATCATGGCGATCGGATGAGCCGTTTTGGCATGACGCGGGAACAGACGGACACAGTGAGACTGAAGTGAGACACATGAAACAGAAATACTGCAAAATAATAACGCGATTAAACGAGGCGAAATAACGTTATAACATTTTGTCTCGTCTCGTTTTGGTCCACGAAAATGAAGAGACATTTTTGCATAGTTTTTATTTTGTAAACCAAATTTAGTCTCGTTTTTATTCGTCAACAATATTGCATTATATATTTAATTATAGTTATCATCACATGACCAGCATTTTGAGTTGAAATTGGGATAAGCCGAAAGAATTTACTAGTTGTAAGGACTGCAAACTTCAAGGAGAATGACAGGCCCAAAAAAAAAAAAAAAAAATCATACCTTGTTCAGCAGCTCCTGAGTGTCATCATTGAGCACTTCATGGGAGAACATACATTCTTCTCCATTGACACATTTCCCTGTGGTATGGAACAACTTACAAGGGAATTCACGTACGAATAAAGTCAAGGAAAAACACTGGCGAGAAACCATCATATTTTCTCAAAGTCTATCCATGTCCTAAGATTTAATACAAATTTTACAAGTATTGAAAATACCCCTATCTTTCAGGTTTAAATAAATAAAGGGTAAATATAATCAACTCCAGACCTGGATGCTAACCAGTGACATAAGGTGATGACTGTATGTCTTTGCTACTAGGTCTTTTTGGAGGATCCTTGGGTAGCGCTGGTAACTAACGGTTAAATAAATAAATAAATATAATCAACTCCAGACCTGGATGCTAACCAGTGACATAAGGTGATGACTGTATGTCTACTCTGGGATACTCAGATGAGGCATACTACTTGCACTGTGAGGGAACGTGAGCTACATCATGGCCATCTGGACATGTTCGTCTGTGCATGATCCAGCCTGCAGGTTCAACAATGCTAAAGACACCAGCGACTGGAATAGGCCAAGGGAATGCCCATGTATCACCTGGCTGTGGTTGATAGATGGCTACTTTCAGGAGGTTGCCAGTATCAGTTGTCGGCCTGGGTGGTAACCATGTGGTAGACGTGGTGACCGCATGTCGGTATTTGTGGTGCAGCTCTTTTGTTAATCTTCTTAGAGAGTTGTAGTTCACTTCAGTTTTAGTGTTTTTGCTTGATTGCAAGACCTGGATGCAAACTAGCACCCTAAGACAACTAAGACAGGAATCATCTGCTACCTTTGGAATGACTGTGTTGAATGAGCCTTTATTTGAGGAGACCTAGATGAGGTGTACTGTGCTTATCATGAGGGAGCATTAGCTAAGACGCTACTGAAATTATAAGGTTACAAAAATAAAGCTTTTTCCAATATATAAAAGGTATTGTCTTGTCCCAAGTCGTTAACTTAATACCTAACTAAATCCATCCAATACAACAGATCATAACATATCATTCAACAATAACTGGTATGTTAAGAAACAAAAAAACAAGAAATTCCCTTGTACACAAAAAGGTCTTTTTGTGTGAAAAGAGTTGAAGGATATCATGCATGTAGGGGCAGTGGTCTGCTCGGGCGCAGAAGCCAGTGATGTAGAACTTGCAAAGCTCCTTCTTTTTGGGCAGCTCAATGTCATGGCTGAAGTTGCAGTGGTCCCCCTGGTGGTACATAAAGGCAACCGCGATAATGAAATCTGAACGTTCACAGGGCTCTTGAGTGACAGCTGTGTCAGGTACAGGCCCTCAGAAAGTATTGGTAGGTCATTTGTTTTTGCTAAACACAGAATGTCAACTTTTATTTCCTGCACTTTACAAGCATTAAACATTATAGGTATATATTTTGGGAGAGCAAACTAATGGAACAGATAACCCCTAAAGTGAATAACACAATAGATGGCTCTACATGCCTTTCTTGCAAGGTCAGAGAAGCAGGTGTATGACCAGATGGTCAAAACCAGACAGGGAAATGTGGTTATGGAAGGTGAAAAACTTGTCTCACCCTCATTACTCATCACTAAGGTGGTCCCGAGCAAGGCCCTTCAGCCCCAAATAGCTCTGATTGTGCATCTGAGCATGGATAGGTGAATGTGACGTACCATTGTAAAGTGCTTTAAACGAGTGCCTCAAATGGAACTGCGCTATATAAATACAGTTCAGTTTCTATAATTGTGAATCACTGAAATCACAAAAATGTTGGTTTCCTCTATTGTTATGCTTTTGCAGACTTTTACAGAAGCTTTTGTCAGTTATTTGCTTCAGGGAATCCCTTCAGTTTTCTATTCAGGAGATGAAAAACATGCTCAATTGGGTTCAAGTCTGGTGATTGATTTGGCCATTCTAGAACTTTTCCACCTGATGAATCCTCTGAGTTGGTGGTGCGTCTTGGATCAGTGTTTGCTGCACGATGACGTCCTCCCAATTAATTTGAAGAAAGAGAAGAAGTCCTATATAAGCCCTAAGGCCTTTGGTGGTAGTACTTCTCCTCGGATTCCGTAGCGTGAAGCGGATTTCAGTCCATCGCAGGTTACTTCCCAAGCCAAGGCTAGTATCCATTTACAGCTCGGTGGATTGGGTTAATGCAGATCCCAACACAGGTTTACATACTGGTAGTGCCACTTCTATCCCACATAGGAGCTGGGTGAATTTTGGTGAATTAATTTGGGTGAAAATAAAATATTCCTGTCGACTTCAGAATTCATTCTGCTGCTATCATCATAAATTGCATCATCAACAAACATTAGCAACCCTATTCCAGAAGCACCCTCAAGCAATGACACTACCTCCTCCATGTTTCACAGAGGAGCTTTATTGGATCATGAGCAGATATTTTCTTCCTCCACACTTTATCCTTTTCCATCACTCTGGTAAAGTGTCGTTTTCCTTTGGCAACCCATTCAATGAAAGTTGCTCAGTACATCAGTCGTTCCTTTTGTTTTCAGGACATTTCAAATTGTTGTAGTGGTTGTGCCCAGTTTTTTCCCCCATCTTTTTTAATTTTAAAATTACTCACTTTCTTCAAGCAGCAGAGAGAATCAGTTAAATTAGTTAAAACGAATCAGACTCTTTTATATAGAACTTTTTCAATGACTACAATTGATAAATTAGTTAAAACTACTCAGACTCTGTTCTGATAGCATATGTTAGTTTAGTTACTCGGGACTTTAGCCAAGTTGTTCTGTCCCACCTATTAACAGCTATATGTAGACCTGGGTTCAATTCCCTGCTATGCCATCTGTCTGTGTCCTTGGATAAGAAACTTCATATTTATTGTCTCAGTCCACCCAGCTGTGAATGGGTACTGGCCTAGACTGGGAATGAAACCTGCATTGGACTGGCATCCCATCCAGGAGGAGTTGTAGAATCTTCTATACTTCACGCAACAGAACCCAGGGATAAGCACCGGCACCAATGGGCCCTATATAGGACTCACTTTATCACGATAAAAATACCGTGTATTCCCATAATACATTTTTGATATATTACAATAAATAATTTCAATAAACCTCCTGATAACATTTAAAAAGGACTACAAACTACAGATCTACAAATGTTCAATGCAATTTCATAAACTTATTAATGGAGTTTATACCTGACAAAACAATTTGTGCTTCTGTAGTATTACATTTTATTAAATATATTTTTAAAATTTGACTCAATAAGTTATTGAAATTTATAAATGACAAAATAATTTGTGCTTTCATACAATTAATTTTTAATGTATTATAACAATACAATTTATCTATACTGTTGTTATTGGGGATCTGTAATAAATTCACTACACAAAACAAATTTATTAAATGTGCACAACTTTTTACCTGTTGGAGAATTTTCGTTCAACACTTTGATTTGTGTGGTTCAACAAAGAAATATGTATATTTACACCATCTTACCCAAGTACATCTCCCTTCAATGTAGTACTTGCAGATGGCCTTTCCTTTCTTGTCCTGGTGCTTCTCATTCTGATTCCTCCTCCCCATTCCTGGTCCTCCATCACAACCTCCATCCTAAAACACACACATTAAGAGATGAGGTAGAAATAATAATAATCATAACAAAATAATATAAATAAATAAATGACAAATCTTAAACGTTAAAAAAAAAACATTTTGTGAATGTCCAAATATTTATGAACTTTAATGACATTAACATTTCTGTGTAGAAATTATTTTCAAGTTTGTTTGTTTTTTCAAATTTTGCATGATCTTTTTCAGGAAGACTATGTAATAATGCTGTAGTATATACATTTTCAGTTCCTTGATTTTTCCATTGAATCATGGCATGGTTTCTGAAACATGCCAGATGTGGCACAGTCCTAATGTTTCTGCCACTCTGAAACATGTGCCATGAAGGACAAGCATTCTACAGCTTTTCATTCCAACTGCTCACATCATCAGGTGATTTCACTGAAGAACTCCACTCAGCTCAAAGTGGTATGTTAGTCAGTGAAATCAGCTGGTGGAGAATAGAGCTGCAATGAAAACCTGTACAATGTTGGGCTTTTACTTTTTGACAGCACAGGCAACCTGGGTACTGCTGGTTGGTCTCATGACAAAGTTACAAAAGCCTCACCCCATTGTCTAGTTCTCCAATGTTGTCGTCATTTCCCATGTCACCTCTTCCTCTCCCTCGGTTTCGGGGCTTTCCTCCTCGGATCACACCCCGCCCTCCTTTACCTCTGCCTCGCCCGCGGCTATATTTACACCCTGATGTACGAATTCAAGAAGTCCGAGAGACAGAAACAAAAAAGACCAATGAAACAACAGATTGACTTTTTTGCCAATTTAATCAACAACGCTTTCAGGTATTGGAGTTAAAGTACAAAATATGCTTAGAGTTGTCCAAAAACACCTTGTGTATAACTGAGATCACATTAAGAATACACACACACACACCCAGATAAAGTAGCTCAGCTCCAAGCTCACCTCTGCCTCTATCCCGGTCTTTGGGCTTCTTGTACTGACTGAATTCTTTTGAGTAGTCATCACAGTCTTCATCCCCCATGTTGTCAAAATCATCGTCAACATACTGCAAAGACACAACACTGTCACTTAATGATAGTCTCTTGCGTATGGCTACAGAGATCAAACTTCAGCATTCACTTCAAACAAAAAGTAACTTATTTGCCTGTCTGTCTGAATTGGACAGTTTGAGGAACTCGACATGTACATATCAGTAAGCAGACCTTAAGCCTCTGTCACAGCTGCACGCACGATTGGTGGGATCGTGCGTCCTCTGCAATTTGCGGGTTCCGTGGAGGACGTGAAGGACTTAGAGGCAGCGTAAAGGTTGCACGGGCGCTGTCAGAAAGACGGAAGAACGCCATACGGCCGCCGTGCGCGTAGCAGGTGCACCGTGAGATGTCCGGGCACACAGGGATGCCAATAGTAACGTGCGGCCACGGTGCGCCTTTTGTACTCCCGACTCTCCCGACCCTCATTTGCGTACGCACGTTGTGGGTGTGTGTCCCGTCTGCAGCAAGCACGGGCACCTGCTCCCTCACAGCGCAAGACGTGCGTTGTAGACCACAGACGTTCTGGTTTTTTTTTTTTTTTTTACGTAGTGTCCGCTGGCACTGATGTGTTCCATAACGCATGGAATTCTGTCTCATTGCTGTCCATGAACGTCTGTGTGTCTGTACGTTGCCCGGGTGTCCTCAGCGGATCTGTTCCAGGTGGCACACAGTTCTTTTTAATTCCTCTGGAAAAAATAACATGCCACCCCTTGGCAAGTGTATGGAGAACGTGAACTCGCCAAAAAAGACAGAGGAAAGAGACAACACCGGCGTCCTGCATGCACAGCGCGCACACACAGAGACATGCAGAGCGATCAGTTAATCACAAATCAATAAATATATCCAATAGTTGCAAGCCAATAACTTGAGAGAGAGAGAGAGAGAGAGGGAGTAAAGTGAGCAATGAACCTGCCATAACGCGCATAGCGCACACACACATGCGCGCACACACACACGCGCGCGCAGGCAGCGATTCAATCACCCCCTGTACACAAATCAATAAATATATCCAATAGTTGCAAGTCAATAACTTGAGAGAGAGAGGGAGTAAAGTGAGCAATGAACCTGCCATAACGCGCATAGCGCACACACACACACGCGCGCAGACAGCGATTCAATCACCCCCTGTACACAAATCAATAAATATTCCAATAGTCACAAGTCAGTAACTTGAGAGAGAGAATGAGAGAGAGGGAGAGAGAGAAAAGTGAGCAATGAACCTGCCATAACGCGCATAGTGCACACACGTGCGCGCTCACGCACGTGTGTGCATATTTTCGAATATAATAAGGGATGGCTTATAATTGGTAAGTTTACCTTTATGAATATGGAATTTAGAGGTAATAAGATCAGATTACTCAGAGTACTGATCAGTTTTTCCCACGGGTGCCGTGTATATATATTGCACGTCTCACTTGCAGACCTCTTGGGCGGGGCGGACATTTACGTTGCGGTATGGCTGTTTGCTGGGAGGTCGTAGAATCTGTTGGGCATGTCCAACTTCCGCCGTGCGTGCTTACGTGCTGTCTGCGGCCTCGATATTTCGCACGTCGGCCTTGCATGGCACGTGTGTTTCTGCACACGTTTTGAACGCAAACAGGCCGTATAAGCCCGTATGGCCGGTTGTGCCCGAGGCTTAAAGGTGTGTTCAAAGGTCTCTTCAGCACATCTACCAGTGCAATTTAATGCAAAGTCCCATAATTATTATAATTGTGCAAGCAGAAATTCTCTTGCTTTAAAGGGGAACGCTGCTATTTTTCAATCTGGGCTCCATTTTTAGATAATTTTGAGTTCATCTTTGCCCTTGGAACAAAAATTATTTTAAACGGTGCAGTGTTGATTTAGAACACAAACACCATCACGGGCTAAACAGCTACATAATGTAATTGTAAGGGCCAAGTTAAAAACACTTACAGCAAACTGCTTCTTGTCACCATTGAAGGGGTGAAAATGTCATTAGAAATGTTTGGTAGCATGGAAAGGATCCTTATGGAGTTATAAACATGTGCATGTTTACCTCACAGCATGGAAAGAATTTTTTTTTTTTAACGACCGCTTATGTAGTTAGCTGCTTACTTTAGCCTCCAATCCATTCAGCAGTGCTGCTCTCCACCGAGTCATTACGTCGATTGCTGATGAGGGGTTCGTTCCACGGGAAACAGTGCCTCGTCCATACCAGTCATAGCTTCATGGTGGAGTGGTGCAGAGAAGGATTTTCATACAAGAAAACAGATCCAATTTAGGCTAATGTCTGCCATGTGCCTTCTGGCAACTATAGCTGAAATTTCACATAGTTTTTAAGAAAATCCTTCTCTGTGCAACTCCACTATGAAGCTGCATAACTGGTGATGCAACAGACAAATGTTGCACGGTTGCATCGATCACAGCCACAGAAGCCTGTAACTTCTTTAGAGTTGCCTGGGTGTCTTGATGCCTTCCCTCACTCATCTCCTTCTTGCACATTCACTACGTTTTTGAGAACTACCTACTTCAGATAGATGTTCTATACAGTACCACACTTTTGTATTTGTACTGCTTTATGATTGATGAAGTCCAAGACATATTCAGTAACTTGGAAATTTTCATGTATGCATCCCTTGATGTGTCTAATGAAAACTGGTTGTAAAAGTGATTATTTGTATTAAAAATAATCCATATATTTAGTTTGTCAAATTACTTATGGGCTCTGAAAATCAAGGGACTATGTATAAAAATGGTCATAACTCCTAAATGTTTAATGTGATGTTTTTGTTAAACCCTGTGAATTAAAGCTAACAGTCTACAGTCCAAGCATTGTACTGGTTCATTTCAACTCCACTGTGGTGGTGTACAGAGGCAAAATTACAAAAATGGTGTCACTGTACAATTACTTATGGACCTGACCGTATATCTGTTTGCCACCTGGACATGTCTGGGCTTGTTGCAGGGAATAATGAGGACAAGCAGTAGTGATGCTGGTGGCCTCCAGACCTAGGCGTGAAACTGACATATGAAACTGAGATATATATATATATATATATAGATATAGATATAGATATATATATCTATATCTATATATATATCTATATATATCTCAGTTTCATTTCAAGCTACATGTAACTTCAACCACACCTGCTAAGTTTAGTCATGCATGTGATGACATTATTCCCTGCAGCAAGCCCAGGTCCAGCAGGTGGCGGACAAGCTCCATACAAGTCTAACTACACCTGATCTTTATTTACATCATCCATGCATCAGGTGACAGTGTTCAACTGATGGCAGACAGGTCTATGAGATATTACCTAAACAAAACAAAGTTGCTTTTTAAATTGATCTGGTGCATCAGAGTTCACCAAATTTTAATCAGTTTTTCCTAGCTGAATTAGCTAGCCATCTATTCATTCACTTGGTGCATTTTACAGGGTACATGCCTAGGCTTTTCAAAAAGCTTAGGGATAAACTGATTAAAATTTGGTTAACTATGATGCACAAGATCAGTAGAAAATGCAAGCTTGTTTTGATTATTTAATATACCATATCTGTTGCCTAGCCATGCCAGTCTGAACACACCTGGTCCTGTCAGATGTCAGAAGTGGAGCACTTGATCCTGAGTAGTACTTGGCTGGGAGACCGCTTGGAAACACTTGGAGCTGTGAGCATGTTTTTCCATGTAGAACTAGAGTTGCCAAGGACATTGGCGAAAAACGTGTGCCGCCTGGATATGTTTGGCTTGTTGAAATTAGGAGGATGTACTACTTTTCTTCACATGTGTAGCTGAAGCTACCATGTTTTTCGGACAATAAGTCACGCTTTTTTTTCCCCTTGTTTGGTTGGTCCTGTGACTTATATTTCAAAATGACTTATATTTTAAAAATATACTGCATTATCATCTACGACCACAAAATGGCACCATACACACGTGACAAGCTGCTCTTGTATACTGATCTGAATGAGGTACTGTCTAATCCACACTGTAGAGCAGAAAGTGGCAGTAATGCACCATTAAGCTGGATGCCAACTGCCGTTAAACAAGAAGATGATCTGAATGAGGACGACGTGCTGTGTCTTAGAGAATGAGCAAAATTAATAAATCATGCTCTCAAACTGAAAGACCGTGGTCTTGAATAAAGATAGGTAATAACCTTCAATTGCTCTTGAATAAACATAGGGAATAATTATCATATTACTCAGAACTTGACTTGTTTGCACTTTGTGAGACAGCTGGAACCACGAGGAGGATGGCCAGGCTAAGGTAAGGTGAACTATAAGGTTTTAAAAATGTATAATCATTTTTAAAAGTTTATTTCCATTTAGGGAAGAGAACGTGCACATGTTTAGCTCCGCTTTGACGTTTTCATCTGTTCAGTGGTGATAAGAAGAAGTTTACTCTTGCGTTCGTTGTGCTTCGTACAGTAACATCAATTAGCCCGTTAGCTTCTGCTTGCTAATAGTGTTGGGAATCGGTCTTAATTTCCAAAATCAATTCTCAGAAACAAATCTGATTCAATTCTCAAGTTATAATCGATTTCATGGTATGTGGAACGTGAATACAAACCTGCAAATCACTGAAAACGCATCTGTCCAAATCAGACCCAGAATGCATTGCGTCATCAAACTCCGGAGTTTTTGTGAATCAACTGAACTTCTGTCTCTGTCATGCAGTGAACTGTTTCGCTTCACAGCGCATGGAAAATATGTGTTATTTCTACGTGTCTACAAGTTTATCCAATTTTGGAAGCGTGTGAAAGGCTCGGAGAGGAAGGGACAGCGGGTTACTGTGTTCGCGATTTGAACCAGACAGCTGTGTCGTGGACACGAGACTTTGAAACAGTTACCACCGCTTCGTGTTAGCGATGTTTATGCTCGCCTGCTTATTGACTGCGGTTGGACAAATGAAAGGATCAAAAAACACAAATGTGATGATGCCTTTCGGATGTTTAATAAGCCTCACGTCGAACTCGTAGAACTTAGAAGTATCGAACACTACGAAGCCGTGTGAAGCCCGAAGCAGCGTCAGACAGCAGCATGCTGTGTGCCACTTCTCCTAAAATAGACGGCTGTCTTCATGAGCTCAACAGGAATAAATGAAAGAATCAATAAATACAAATGTGATGATCGCTTTTGGATGTTTACTGAGCCTCACGTCGAACTTGTACAACTTGGAAGTATTGAACCCTACGAAGCAAACAAAGCCGCATGAAGCCCGGAGCAGCGTCGGACGGCAGCACGCTGTGTGCCACTTTAGGAGACGTAAAACCAGCAAAATGTGATTGTGTTGCAGGGTATGCATTTACTATTTATTACTTAGTTTGTCCAATCTGATTTACACTTATTAGATGTATTTTTAAGGCTCGCTTTATGAACACTGCGCGGGTTACAATGCAACCAGCGGAACAGCTGTCTGAAAATCTCGGCACGTTG
>OMMV01209779.1:0-11758 GCA_900302635.1 Chatrabus melanurus | reverse complement strand
CAGACTGTATGAACCCAATATGTTCCATGTTTTATGTGGTTAACTTCATTTCATTTGTTAATATACATCCATTCCTGCATTTAAGGGCTGCAACACATTCCAAAATAATTGGGACAGGGGCAATTTATTCTGAATATAAGGATTAAATCATGACTTTTACAGCCAGTTTTCTTCAGACAAGTCAGGGGGTGGATACATGAACATTTCCAAGTCACTGAATATGTCTTGGACTTAATTTCCATCAATCATTAAGAAATACAAACTGTATGGTACTGTATGGTAAATCTGTGTCAAGTTGACAGTTCTCAAAAATTGAGTGACCATACTGGAAGGAGACTAGTGAGGGAAGCCACCAAGGCACCCATGACAGCTCTGAAGGAGTTATAGACTTCTGTGGTTGTGGCTGGAGAAACTGTGCATAGTGCAACTTTTGTCTGTTGCATCACCAGTTATACAGCTTCATGATGAAGTGGTATAGAAGTTCTTAAAAAGAACATTTTAAGAACGTGTTCTTAAAAAGAACGTGAAGTTTCAGCTGCAGTTTGCCAGAAGGTACATGGGAAAACCGTGCCTAGATTTGATCTGTTTTCCTGTTTTATAATCCTTCTCTACTCCACTCCAACATGAAGCTGTGAATGGGGATGCAACAGGCAAATATTGCACCATTCCCAGTTTCTCCACTCACATCCACAGAAGCCTATAATTCCTTCAGAGCTGTAATGGGTGTCTTGGTGGCTTCCCTCACTTGTCTCCTTCCAGTATGGTCACTCAAATAGAAGTCAAAGTAAATGTCAGGATCACTGCGTTTTATTTAATTTGCATTTTCCATATCATCCCAACTTTTTCTGATTTGGGGTTGTATATAACCACCAGTGCATTCAGAGTGCCGGTCCCAAGCCCGGGCAAATGAGTAGGGTTGCGTCAGGAAGGGCATCCGGTGAATGAGATGGTTTGGACATGTGCAGAGGAGGGACACAGGGTATATTGGGAGAAGGAAGCTGAGGATGGAGCCACCAGGCAGGAGGAGAAGAGGGAGGCCAAAGAGGAGGTTTATGGAAGTGCTGAGGGAGGACATGCAGATGGTTGGTGTGACAGAGGAAGATGCAGAGGGCAGGGTGAGATGGAGACGGATGATTTGCTGTGGCGACCTCTAACAGGAGCAGCTGAAAGGAGGAGAAGAAGAAGATGATAGTTTCTATATGAACAGACATAGAACTATGGGACTTGGGTGATGTGCAATATGAAACCCCAACACTTTCTTCCTTCCTTCCTTCATTCACTCATTCCTTACCCTACACGGTTGCAGTGGATGTGCTCATATTGCAATCAAAACCATGTTGAGACAGAATTAGCTCAAAATATTTTAACAGCTGTGCTTTTTTAAAAATTAGGGTTCAAAATCCACTTGAAATAAGGTCAGCAGTAATTAGATGATGGTCTGACAAATGTGCAAGCTAATTAAGCTTGTATGTGTTTGATTAAAGACGTGTAGACTTCCATGATAAGAAATGTGATGATGAGGCACGAGGAAAAAGGAGTGGAGGCACAAAGGTAGAGAGAGGTTTAATTGAAGCAGAGATAATAATCGTGCATGTGAAGTAGGAGGGGGTGAGCGATGGACGGAGAGAAAAATGGATGCGGAGAGGAGGGTTTATTATTAATTTCAGCACATGTGTGGATGGCTACGTGTGCTCATTGGTTTTATCAGATAAAAACACGCTTTCGTGCCATTTCTGCATGAGTGTATGTTCTTATTCATCTCTACAATAGCTGCGTGTGTTACTGTACAAATGTTTGTACCTCTGACATAGGCCGCTGTAGGGTGGGGCTTCAAAGGGGCTGTAGCCCCCTCAAGAATTTCAGTAGCCTCATCATATCTCCACCTGAAAATTTGACATTCGTCTTTCAAAATCCTGTTTCTCATATTCTTTGACTGATTTGGTCTTATAGTGCTGCGCTTTCCATAGAACACATGAGATAAGGTTTATGTAGCGCACAAGTTCACGCTACTCACTCATAACGCAAGATGCATTTTCTTTGATGATTCCGTGTGCTTAGGTGTACAAGGATGATTGTTTCCTTTGCCAAACAGCTCAGGAACCAGAACCTGGTAAAATGAGAAATGAGAGGATGACAACCCACCATTCAGAGACCCACCTAAAGGAGAGCAGCTTCTATCCTGACTGTCATTTGTTGTTAGCTGTTTAATTTTTAATTGTTACTTTTAATTCTGTATTTTCTTATTCATTATTTAGTGTATGTGGTAATTAACATGTATATTGTAGACACTTGAAATTTAATTTAAGATGCATATTTGCACATTTAAAATTCTTATGGCCGCACCACAAAATAATCATGTGACCATCTTGTCCCACTAAGAAAAAAATCTCTGCAGCCGCCACTGAGCTATAGTCAGTGTGTATTTGTTCAATCAATATAATCAGGCAACACGTCTCCTTCCTCACCTCTTCAGCTCTCTTTATCATCCCTCCATCCCTATTCTCTTTCCCATTGCTTCACTGTCCCACTTTCTCTCACTAGCTTCTTGTTCCATCAAGCAGTGCAGCAGCAGACAATAACATCTGCCCCCCTCGCTCAAGTTCAAAGGCGCCTTCGTAGGCAAGAGAGAAATATGCACTGCCAAAAAGCCTTCCAGCAACAGCCGACATGATCTCCCCATCATTTGCTTTATGTCTTATACTCATTCCTTATTTTGTCTTCCTCATGAAAAAAACCCAACCTAAGTGGGCACTATAAACTAGGAAACTCATTAGAGTGTATACTTGTGCCTCCAAAAAGCTGATCTTCTGCGCGGTGCAAAACAGCACACAGTGCAACATTAGTTTCATTCACAGTTTTCATGCCCAGTGCCCATGTCATGTCAATAGCAAGCTTAATTGCTCTCATTTTTGCTACCATGGGTGTGTTGGCCTTAAAATGAGGTGTGGTCAGGCACAGTGCAGCTGCATTGATATCGTCTGGTAGCAAAAAACGATTGCACTGCAGACCTGCAAAAACCAGCAGAGAGTTTTTCTGGTATTTTTGGAGTGCAAAGTGGTCCCCCTCGAATAAAACCGCCCCTATTGTCCAGACAAAGTGACCTTATTAGAGGGGTGGCCTCTCTTGAGGGGGAGGCCAGTCTGGCCACCTGTGGGGTTAATGACATAACGTCATTGTAGCCACAGGTTTCTAAAGGGGTAGTACTTAATAAAACTTTACAGCTCATGGTCATTGTGTGTGTTTTGCTGTCAGTTTTATTTTGATTTTCACTATAACAAATTTTAATCTAGTTTATTAATTGATTTAAATTTAACACTAAATTTTACATCATACTAATAAAAATGTGAGTAAAAAAATGTGAGAAATGTGAGGAATAAAAAAGTTTAGCATTTGGAAATGGCCAAATGTGGCCCCCGGGGCGCATGTTAGTTACCATGATTCAGGCGCTGCACTGCGGCCGACTAATTAAACTTAAGACAAAACCATCAGCGCAGCTGATCATCAAAGTTTGATACCGTTTTTAAAATGACACTTTGTCTTCAACAACGCAGATGTCTGGTGTGAAACAGGAGTTTTAACGGCACCAACGGATCGCAGAAACAGTGAGAAAGCATTTTATTATTATTTATTTATTATCCAAAACATCACGCTGCTGTCAGTTGACCTCCCCTTAAATAAAATAATAAAAAATAATAAGCCGATTAAAACCATGTGATATCACTTCCAAAAAACAGTTACTGCACACAGAAAATTGTGTGTGAGGGAAAGCCAGCAGTCAAAGATGCTTTTATTGTGCAGAATTGATTGACATCCAAATTAATTAATACTTTCAAGTTCTTCAAATCGCAGACTGACGATCTCACCAGCCTTTAAATGAATGCGAAATTGGTGAATAACTGGCCGCCACATCGAGGGATTTTAAATGGATTTTAATGATGCAACAGCGGATGCTTCTTTACATTTTGATGCATCATTGACACGTGTCCCTGCTTTCGTGATTTTGCCGGTTGGCGAGTCACAACGCTGGTGAGGTGGACAAGAACGATCGATGTCAATAGGAAGTGGCCTTTCGAGAGGGGAAAATATTATGATTTTGCTTGAATTTGGGTGGCCACTGGCTGCGTTGGAGAGGTGGCCATTGGCGAAGGGCAGTTTTAATTGAAAATCTGTCCATGCCAGAAAAAGTGGACAAATTTCGTGGTATGTACCGGTATCCATGTATGTACAATGACAATAAAGACCCTTCTTCTTCTTCTTCTTCTACAAACACGAATCACACACTCCATCCTCAAGAAAAAAAGAAAAACTCACTCAAACCATGAGCAACGACAGCATGCATGACAGCACATTTACAGTTACTGTTGAGTCAGACAGAACAGTTTTTAACTTACCTTAAAAAGTGCTGCATGAGACTGGTCTCGTTGTGGACTGGCGGACTGTGTACTTCCATTCATTCAGGAATGTGCGTGTGCACGATGGTCAGTGAACAATCTTCACACATAGCAGTGCATGGAACAGACGTTAATCCAACTGCCAGCATTTTGTGGTACTTTACTCTCCTACATGTGCACACTCTGTGCATGCACAATCGTTCTCTGATAAAGTGCCAATTTATTCTCAGAGAAGATGATCTATCTATCTATCTATCTATCTATCTATCTATCTATCTATCTATCTATCTATCTATATGCTGATATTAGAGAACTGAGAATAAGTGATGGGGAACAGCAGAGAAACAGATTGCTTGATGAGCAGGTAAAGGGCTGAAGGGAGGTGACTAATCGCAGTTAATCATTATTTGCAGAGCCCATGGCAGTGAAGTCAGTACAGTGAATGGGTTGTGTTGTAAAATTCAGCAGTTTTGTGGTTGCATGTGAACTCTGGATATGCACATCGTACTGAATAGTCACACAATTGTGTTCGCTTTACATCTGTATGTGTGCGTCCGTGTTTTCACTTACATATTTGATGTGATTATTGTGCACTTTATCAGTATGCATGCTGTTGTACTACATTATTATTATGCTCTTGTGGAGTGTTTACCACTTCTTCTCTGTGTGCGGAAAGCAACACTCCATTTTCTTGTCGGATTGAATGTCAGTATAAGTGTATTATTCTGTCCAGTGTGTATCTGTTGAGCGTGAGTTTTGTTCCAGCTGTGTGTTTCTAAGCTGATGCGTACTTATGAATGTATTTATGCATGTGTGTCGGTCCGTGTTAAAAACCATTCAAGCCATTTTTGCGTGTGTGTTTGTGCATGCATATTACAGAGCGAGATTGGAAGTGGGTCTATTTCTTTTTGCATTCTTTGATGTGCCCCTGTGTGTGTAATTGAAATGCCTGAGTTATTGACTCTTTCGCCCTTACAAGTCTAATAAGTGCTCCAGCAGTGTGTGAGTGCTCTTATTTGGAAGCTTTGGGGCAAAGCGGGAAATTTGTGCAAACCAAACCCTGTCGACTATGGAGTACACCTATAATATAGTGTCATCCTGGGGCTACACTTATCTGAAATACATGCAGGTAACAATTACTTAAATATACACTTACACAACATGCAGACCAGTGGGGGTTCTAGTCTATTTGAAATGTTAGGGCCCATTCACACTCTGACGGGTGGCCCAGCGTTTGCCGATGGAGAGTGAAAAGTTGACTGACGTCGACCCGCGCCGGGATCCGCCAGACTCCGCGGGGGCTGGCGTGACGTCGGGCGGGCGCCACTGGCGTTCGTCGTGGTCCCAGAAAAATTTTCAACTTGCTTAAAATCTTCGATGTTCATGCGGCGCTGCTGCATCCGCAGAGTGTGCTGCCGGTACACCTGCCCTCCGACGGCAAAAGTTGAACTGCGCCATGGTGGGTTGGTGGACCGTCACCGGGCGTCGGGCTCTGCCAGTGCGGTGTGGACCTGCGTTGAAGACAGGAAATTTGGACCCCTGGAGTGAGCCTTCTCCAACGTTTCACAGAGATTTTTGAGAATCTGCTACGTTGGCCATCGTCAGCCATGTCACGTGTGAATGGGCCCTTAGATTTGGGGCAATGAACAAAAGACAGTGTTTGAAATCATTCAACTTTATATTTATGTACCATAAAATGGGGTGACAAGGAACAAAAATTGAAAACTATTTTTTTGCCCTTAAACCGATGAGATGTTTGCTAACTAAAGTTTCGTTATTTTTTCAAGAAAAATAATGCAATGTTTCACAATTTTCTTTGTAAATTCACTGGTTTAAGCGCAAAAGGAAACCATTTTCACTTTTGTCCCTTGTCACCCCGGTTTAGTTCATTTCAGTTTCAGGTGTACTCTGTTGTACCTTCTACAGTTTGTGGTTTCTTAATATAGAATGATACGTATCAAAAATTACCCCCCCCCAAAAAAAAAAGATATCACTGAAGCTGCAAATGCCATCAAGACTTGGGGAAGAAGAATTATTCAGACAGAAAAACAACACGTGATGTGCGAGATGGACAGGTTTTTGACAAGGAAGAAATGGGGATCTATCTTAATGATCTATGGTACACGGTCCAAAGCACATCGTACATTTGGGGTGTGTCCAAGTCCATTTTGCTATTCATGTGGCACGTAATTTGAACGCAGGGTAAAGCGCAGGGCACAAATTCACTTAATCATGGGCATGTTTTCGGCGTAACATGAATTAAACCAATCACATTGTTATGTATCAACAGCTGGCGTACACTGGAACCTGGCCCATCGCTATTTAGAGGGTGGAGTTAAGTGAGAGGTTTTCTGGTTGGTTAATGATCAGTATGTGGCATTAAACTACACCAAAACAAACAAAAAAAAAATTTAAAAAATTTTAAAAATTTGCTCTCATGTCCTCCATCAGTTTTGTACGAGGCTTGTGCAGGGGTTTGGGTCAGTTGGGTCAGTTTGGGTAAATTGTGAGTTGCATTTGTTCAACAGTAACATCTGCAAAGGTGAAATGAAACATGCAGGATGTATTGATAATAAAATTACACTTTGATATTTTTTTTGAAGTGTCCAATTATTAAGTGTGTATTAACAGTTAGGGCAGCACAGTGGCTTAGTGGTTAGTACTGTTGCCTCACAGCTAGAAGGTCCCAGGTTCGCTTCCGACCCTGTCCTTTCTGTGTGGTGTTTGCATGTTCTCCCTGTGTTTGCATGGGTTCCCTCGGGGTGCTCCGGCTTCCTCCCACTTCCAAAGACATGCAGGTTAGATGAATTGGTGACACTAAATAGACTGTGAATGTGTTTGTCTGTCTATATGTGTCGGCCCTGCGAAAGACTGGTGGCCTGTCCAGGGTGTACCCCACCTCTCGCCCAATGAATGGTAGGATGGGGGGGTATTATTATTTTTGGATTCTAAAAGGGGTGTGTGAAAAATTTTGGGAACCAACTCCAGTAACCACAATAAGTGAAAAAACCTCTTGGATGAGAGTTGAAACATTTTCACTTTTACTGTTCAGGAATATTTTACTAGGGTTGAAGATGTAACTCGGTCAGTGGTTCTCAACATGTGGGGCAGGGCCATCCTCTGGGGCGTGTGGAGGTATTTGTAAAAGTGCAAACCCTAGAAAAGATTTAAATAATTTAAAATCAATTAAAATATGCTCTTTTGTGGCTATTTCCCATAATTAAGTCTGACAAATAACGAATCATTCTTTTAGTATGGTTGCGTGACTGATCTAGATGTAACTAAAACTCAAGATGACTTAAAATTACTTTCCAGCCGGTTACACCACCTGTACTCTGTGTTTGGTTTGGTGGAACTCTCGATTTCTCTGGCCACAGCTGAGACGAAGCTTGTTGTATGAGGAACACTCATCACCCCTAAAAGCACCATTGATGCAGCCACACAAACTATGGAAAGCACCACATACAGTGACAGAAGTATATAAAGTACACTCATGCTACACATCTTGAAGAGCTCACAGGTGTCCCGTCTCTCTCTCTCTTTATGACAGCCGCAGTCCTCTGTGGCTGAGCGACTCAGGCTTTAGCCTCCTTCTGCTTAAATCGCTGGCTGACTGCCTGACAAACACACACCTCCGTTCGCCCACGTCTTCACTGACTTCTGACTTTCTGGCTCTTTGTTGCTCATTCACTCCGTACAGGATCACAGCCAGCCTGCTCTCTTCTTTTCCTATCCAGCCAATTATCCCACCGTCATGGATGTTTCAACTCTCAGCTACATCCTTGTTTCTATTTGTACATTTCTATATATTATTCTTGCTAGCTACATTCCTAAATTGGCTGCCAGGCCAATGAGAACCCTCGCCAGGCCAGAAATATATTTTTTAATAATGCGCATCAGTGCTGCAGTGCTAATAGCCCATTATCCAGCTTCAATTAGTTACCAGTCTGAGCTTTCAATAGAATGCATCAGACGTCAGACAGCTGCGTTGCAGAAGGCAAATTGTCATGAAAAAAAGGTATAAAACTTTGTGATACATTAATGTGATCTACATGATGGTTTTGTCTGTGCAGCGCCTGAATCAGGGCTGCTAATCTGCAGCCCGCGGGCTGAGTGTGGCCTGGTCCCTTTTGTTTTAACCTGCTTCACCAGGGTGCCTGGAGTTAAACTTTCAAGAAACAAGTGTGGGTGCACATGCACCCTGAGATTTGCCAGTGATGACTGGGAAGACTCTGCCAATAAATATGCACATTCAATTTAATTAAATTGAATTATACATTATTAGGCAGCACGGTGGCTTAGTGGTTATCACTGTTGCCTGACAGCGAGAAGGTCCCAGATTCGCTTCCGACCTGGTCCTTTCTGTGTGGAGTTTGTATGTTCTCTTCGTGTCTGCGTGGGTTCCCTCCGGGTGCTCTGGATTCCTCCCACTTCCTAAGACATGCAGGTTAGGTGAATTGGTGACTCTAAATTGACTGTAACTGTGTGTGAGAGTGTGAATGTGTTTTTCTGTCTATATGTGTCGGCACTGCAATAGACTGGCGGCCTGTCCAGGGTGTACCCCGCCTCTTGCCCCACCCCTCTTGACCCTTAACTGGAATACGCGGGTTCAGAAAATGGATGGATGGATGGAATTAACAGTTACCTTTATCAGGGAGAGTGTGATGTGTGTGTGGTGGTATTGTCTGTATGTGGTCCTGCGACCGCTGGGATAGGGTCCAGCTGCCTCGTGACCCTTAATAGACCCTATTGCATATAGTCACTTACAGGCAGCCGTACTTCCGCCTGGTTGTGTTGTAACCCGCGCTGTGTTCAGGAAGCGAGAATTAAAAATACATAAAATACATCTAATAATTGTGAATCAGTTCTGACAAGCTAAGTAATAAATAGTAAATAAATATCTTGCAGCACAACCGTATCCTGCTGATTTTACTTAAGTGAAGTGGTGCACAGCCACTTCATGCTTCACACAGCTTTGTTGCTTCGATACTTCCAAGTTCTACAAGTTCAACATGAGGCTCAGTAAACATCCAAAAGCCATCATCACATTTGTGTTTTTTTTGATTCTTTCATTTGTCCAACCACAGTCAATAAGCAGCGAGCATAAACATCGCTAATACGAAGCGGTGGTAACGGTTTCAAAGAGCCGTGTGCACACCAGCTTTCGTGTCCTCTCTGAACCTTCATGGTCACACTCTTCCAAAAATCGGATAAATCTGCGCGGCTTTCTCGTAGACACGTAGAAATAATACATATTTTCCAGATGCTGTGAATCGAAAGCGTTCACTGTATGAAAGAGACTGGAAATTCGGTTGCCTTCCAAAATCTCCGGAAGTTGACAACGTAATGCATTCTGGGTTGATTTTTCGCTATATGCGATACAGTGTATTGGAATAAGCGGGTAAATAAAATGAATGAATTATACATTATTATTAAATTATACCCAAATATATTGTTTGCACCCAAGCAGTTTGTGAAGTGGAGGTTTGGTGATGCTGAAAATGAGTGATCCTCATCTTTGGGTATTTTAATATGTTCATGTGTTTTTTTCTATTTGATATACCTGCTGATTGGTGAAAACGATAAAAAAGTCATACTTTGTTTTATACCAGTGATCAAGATTTGAAGGACTATAGTAGGATGACATAACAATGAGCACATCACTTTACTTTAGCTTTTGCGTTTGTGGGTGCCTTGCATTTTTCTGCACTATGCACCTCACGATTTGAGTTTTTTTTTTTTTTTTTTTGAGTACCACAGGAACTGAAAAAAAAATCTTGGCCCTTCTCACTGCCCTTCTCTTTTCCCGTCTGTTTTCTCTGTGGTTTTTATCCGCTTCCCATCTCCCTCTGCCGTCTCCGCTGGCCATTCATCCTGCTGTATTGTGTGCTGTAGTGCATTGTTTTGTGTGTGTGTGTACAGTATCCAGCACTGACGTCAGCGCTGCAAAAGACAGTGAGTGTATCTGAAGCTGCGTCTGGCTGCTTTGCTCCCTGTCCTTGCTTTCCCCCAGTGGGAATTTTCATACTCACTAATCGATCTCCTCCTGCCAACAGTGGCAATAACGTGGCCAGACCCTAATTATTGTTGCTGTAAATGAAGAGAGGTGTTTCAAAGCACTTCATTCTGCTCAAGGTTTCCTATCGTTCCACTCTGCATCCTCTCTCCCTCACTTTTCTCTGCTTCTGTATCTATCATGTTTTTCTTTTCCCATGTTTTTCTCACCGGATAATGAAAAAAGTGCAGACCTCTGGCACTGCGAGTCAGTGTGTTGGACAGTATATTAATACAGCTATTAAGGAGCAAGAGACAGAGACAGACGGAGGCTACGAAAATTTGTGGGGACAGGCTGGTGTATAGACGAACAGAATAAACGGAGGAGTGCAAGTGTGCGAGTCTGGAAATTCAATTACCACTGGTGCCCAGGCAGTAATTTCACTGGTATGAATGGGAAAGGCAATGCAAGTGAGGAGATGGAGAGATAAAATGAGAATGAGAGAAATGGTGTCAGCAGCATCACTCTGTGTGCCATTATTTAAAGATTTTGAAATGCACCTCTGCACTGAACTCAGCGTGAGAGGCATAAATTTAAGTGTCACGCAATACGCTATAGCGGCATTTTTGTCAACCTCGCGGATGCTGCATATTGCAGTCATTATTTTCGAGGTTCCGTGCCACATGCATCTTGTGCTGTGCACTCCTCAACATGTCACCACAGTGGTCCAACGCTGATCTGGCCAGGTTGCCTTTGATGTTGAGTGAAGCAAAAAGTCCAAAGAAGCCAGGAAGCTTTCAGCACCCTGCTTGCCTGGCACAGGCCAGGTTTGAACCCAAACGTTCCACATAGTGATCGCAGATATAAGGCTTTTTGAAACTTTGAACCAAATGAACTGATTGCTTCACCAAACAATTCAGTGTTTCAAAACACTTGAAACTGGATATGATACAGTTGCTTCAGACAATAATTCTGCATTTTTGAAATGCTCGAAGCGGTAAACTGCTTCACAAAGCAATTTGTTTTTTTGAACCACTCACAGACAATGAAACAATAACTTCAGACAATGCTTCAGTGTTTTAAAATGCTTGAAACAGTCAACAAACTGACTTCTTTACAAAGCAATTTGGTTTTTTTGACCCACTCAAAACAGTAAATGAAACAATTACTTCAAACATTAATTTGTCTTTTTAAAATGCTCGAAACAGTAAACATACTGCTTCATGAAGCAATTTGGGTTTTCGACCAACTTAAAACAGTAAATGAAGCAATTAGTTCAGACAGTGATTCAGTAAACACTGAATATATATGAATATTTTAAAACATTTTAAAATACTCGAAACAATAAACAAACTGAGTGCTTCGCGATTCA
>OMMV01209760.1:0-11532 GCA_900302635.1 Chatrabus melanurus | reverse complement strand
CCTCCGAAGGGACCTTGTACCAAAAACATCCAGTCATCGCCTTCGGTCACTGGTTGGCGTCCCAGTCTCCCAACCATACAGTAGGACAGGAAGTACCAGGACCCTAAAGACTTGGATCTTCATCCTCCTAAAATCTGAGACAGATCCAGATTGCATCATATTTGTTTATGGTGTATTTTTGGGCTATATAGAACCTGTAATAAATATTTTAAGCCTGTTGTGACTGGCGCTTCATTGGTGGCTACTGATGTTACACCCAACATATTGTGCATCATCCCTGCTTAAAAAAAACTAAAACAAAAAACCCAAAGATACCTGGTAACCTATATTTGCTTGTTCAATGCATCCTATGAAGAAATAAGGCCTCAATGCTATGGAAGCTCTGGATTCCATAGCATGAAGCTACAACTCACCCCGGACGGGACACCAGTCCGACACAGGTTACTTATCCAGCCAAAGCTGGTACCCATTTACAGCTAGGTGGACTGAGACAATGCAGATGAAGTGTCTTGTCGAAAGACACAGAGAGGCAGTGTGACCTGGAATTGAATCCAAGTCTACATACTGACTACCTGTTTTGCACTCAGCGCATGCACTGTGTGAAATGACCCACACCCATTTTTTTTTTTTTAATTTGTTCTGAGTGACAGATGTTGTGATGTCATAAAGTGCGAACACCATAGAATGAGATCAAAGGAAAACCTATGTCTCATCTTAAAGAAATTGAAGAAATGGATAAAAGGAAACATATTGAGGCAGAATTGGCTCATTGCTGAAATTGGCTTCACTGTTCCTTATCCTTGACAACCTTTCATCATAATTAAAAAAAAAAAAATTTTGTTTCAGCAATTTCACCTTCTCATGAGTAAATCGGTGTCAAGTTTAAAACTAGCTGCTGCTAACTTTTCACATCAGGAGATACTTGCTGCTGAGGAAGTGCACGCACAATCCAACACACGGCCCTACGAATACGCACAGCCCATAAAATACACGTGTTTTTTTTTTTCTTCCTGTGTCACGCTTGCTCTACCATATTTCACCTCAGCGAGTCAGGATAAAATCTGAAATGTCCATTTATGGCGGCTTAGTTTGACATTTATGTCACCCGCGGGATTTGGAATGCAACTTAACGGCAAATGGAATTTGAAGTCTGTATAACAGAGAGGAAACCTGCTGCAAACTGAGGTTATCCAGAGACCATGTTTGGTGAGCAGATGTATGCCGTTGCTGTTATGTAGGGTACGGGTGACTGTACTTCAAGTCAATTGCATGATAGTAGAAGTGGTAGCTACTGAAATTTTGTAAATTCACATGCAGAATATGAAGAAAGACGTGTCTGTCCTACGCTGGACTCGAATTCATGGACTCGTGTGTGGCAGGCTGATGCTCTAACAAGGAGGCTAAAACCCAAGGCCTCTAGTGTTGGTCACTACAATGTTTTTTTTTAAGTGACAGGGAGTGAGGTTTACTCACTGCACCGCATCCGCTGGCCATCATCACAAACACATGCACAGTATCACCAATGATTCCGTATGCCGAGTAAGAAACCTATTTATATGCATATTAAGATGTTCGCAGCCGGCTCCCAGAACAGACAGACGTCAAGACAAATGTGACTTTGAGCTTACTTCAGGAGTTTGGCATCCACATTTTCACGATTTAAAGCTACAGTGTGTAGAATTTAGTGTCACCTAGTGGTGAGGTTGCAGATTGCATTATGCCGTCGCTGGTCGTGATTTTGTTTCCCCCTTCACGTTTTTTTTTGCTTCTTTAAGGCGCAATCTCACCAAGACGTTTGGGCCAACGTAGACGAACGTATTTGCAAACGTCGGTTGTCCGCTAACCTCCGCCGGTCTACGCTGATGAACGTCGACCAATTTTCTCCACTTTGCCCTGCGTTCGCCAAACGCTGGAGTAAATGTTATAGCGAGATTGCCTTTAGCGACAGTGACAGAGATTCACGCTCTCTTGCGATAAGCAATATGTATGATCCTCCATTTCACAGAAATTAAGGTTCTCAAACTCGTTAGCCTGCACTCGCAACCAGTAGACAGTGTGTAGGGGAGCAATCGCTGATTCTTCCTCACTCTTCTATCTGCGCTTCAAAACACCCCTAAATCATGCACACTGTTGCTTTAAGCCAAAAGAAAGAAGCCTTCTGATGGCTTCCTCCTCTTGGCTGGTGTCATTTTAAAGATGAAAACAAATATATTGCAGAAAACGTTCATACCAAAATAGAATGAGCGGTGGGTAGCGTCGAGTCAGTCAGCGTGGACCACCTGTGCCATCGCCATCTGCTGCTTGGTGTGTCAATGTTACCATAGAGACAGAAGCAAACAAAGAAAAGGTTTTTCTGACATTTAGCATTCCCTCCTCCTCTGTTTGCATTTAAAGATCGACTGTGCTGGCATAGCAGAACTAATCTGAGGACTTTACAATGTGCTCAGGGTCACGGCCGTTACATAGCCGCTACAGCACAAGCAGGGCTGTTTCGTGCAGCCCTGCTTAGACTCCCGCACCAGAAGCGCAGAAGGCCATTTCAACCGTTTGACCGTCAAACCATAATCAGAGCTTTTGATCAGATTTTTTTTTTTTTTAATTGATGTCTGTGGTTTAATGAATTAAACTAATTAAACTAGAATGGCATGCGTTGGGAGAGTGCAAACCTCCACCAAGGCAATATAGTCCACTCTTTTATGTGCGTTTCTAATCTTGTTACCATCTAGTGATGGAATTAAGATCTCACCTTACACCCCCCCCAACTACGGACAGGATCTCAAATTTTGTCTAAATCTGCACAAAATCCTACAGATTCATAAATATTGTCACAATAAAGTGCCAGATTTTTTTTTCATAAAAGCATTTGTGTAAAATTTGAAATACGTAACATTTCCTGAGAAACTTATGAAAATGTAAAAAAAAAAAATAAAAAATAAAAAAAGGGCCCTATATATCACAATGTTAACAAAAGTGGGATAAAAAAAAAAATCCTGGATCCATCCCTCGATCTGGATCTACTCCAAATTTTCATGTGTTCTTCCTTGCCCAATGTTCCATCAAGTCCTCCATCAAGTTGCATGAATACTGGCCTGGTAGTTTTTGTAAAATCCTGCTGATAGACAGACAAACACACCAACAAACAGTCATGAAAACATAAAGTCCCGGACTGAGGAAATGAACAAATATGCACTCTGGATGACAAAAGAAAAAAAAAAGAATGGATTCACCCCTAGAATCAGATCCCCACTAACATTTAATAGGTCGTTCCTTGGCCAACGCCACACCCCTCCATCATGTTTCATTTAAAATAAATAAATAAAAAATTGACCCACAGGCTTGGGCTGTGAAGGTCACAACCTCGTCCATAATATCGTGCACATTGGTGACACAAACGAGACTTTTTGAAATTTGAACCAAAAGGCCCAGCTGGTTCACACCGAAGTGGAACAGAAGGAACACTTCTGCGTGCCCGGCCAGTCACATAAGAAGTTGTGCCATTTAATGGCGCAAACTGGGCAGTTGTATTTAACACAGAAAGCAAGCACAGGCTAATAGGTTAGAATATTTTCCTTTCAAATGGATGATCAAATATTTATGTCACCCCTTTCTTTCCAAATGAAATTTCAAATGGATGAGGCCATTTTCAGCCGGTCCTCTCAGAATTAGGGTCCTCCCGACTATTTCCCTGAATCGATCAATACGTTTTTGAGTAGCCCCGGTGACAATCCAACCGACCAACCGACACGGGTGCAAACAGGACCTCCTCAGCGGAGGTGAGAAGACGGCGAGTATCCCTCCCGTGATGCACGAGTGCGCGCTTCCGCAGTACGTGTGAGAGACAGCACGGCCCCTCTCGCTGAGGAGGCGGCGCCCTGCATACAGCAGGCACGACCCTGCAGATGGCTCAGCATATTGGCATTCTCACTCTGTAGTCATTTTGGCTCCCTGCGGGGAAGACTAATTGCACACACAAGCAGGTTTGTCGGAAAACAGGGAAAATGAATGGCATTAACGTTTGGTAATTAACTTGATATAAAAGAGGCCTGGCATGCACATTCAGACCGTTTTGAAATTTGTGCAGAATTTGGTGCTGCGTGATTGCAGATCATAGTAGGCTTTAGCGACAAGCGACCTGAGGTAGTGGAGCATCATGTAGGTCTTTTAGTGCTAGACCAGAGAACACGTTCTTGTCAAATTTTGTCCTAGTGTCCAAAGCTTGACAGAAAAATTTCATAATTACTAACCTTTAAAGATGCAAAGCAATGGGGACGTAATTCAGTGGTTAGCTAGTGTTTTGGACCAAAAGTATGAAACCGTGAAAATTACACTCGCCATTTTAGGCTCCACTATGGTTGCGCCTAAACTCAGAAAACACAACCAGCCCTATCTTAGAACCGCCGCAAGCTCACGGCGCAGTGCAGAGCACACTGCCGTGCAAGTGCAGCACCAAGCGGTGCACATTGCTAGTTTCCAACCAATGACGTTGGTCTTTCGGCTGCTCACAGTTTCTCAAAGTCGCCGCCGCCGATCCCGTAGAGATACCGCCTTGGGATTTGGCGCGAGTTTTACACCGGACGCCTTTCCTGACGCAAGTCCAGTTGTGCACGGAGAAACACACACAAACCCTGGTTCTTCCCAAGCGGTCTCCCAGCCCAGTACTAATCAGGACCAACACTGCTTCGGGATCAGGTTTACACAGAGCAGAGTGGCTGTGCTAGTTTCCAACCAATGTAGTTGTCTTTTTCACGGCCACTGCTGACACTGATGAAATAGCCGTGTGGTCAGGCGCAGTGTTGGTGCATTACTATCGTGAGGCAGTAGAAAGCAACAGACCACCAAAATCTTGGTCTAAAGTCGACTGCAGTTTCTCCCGAGGGAGATCTTCCAACCACGTCCAACTGGGAGGCGGCTCCGGGGAAGACCCTGGACACGCTGGAGGGATTATATTTCCCAGCTGGCTTGGGAACGCCTCGGCATCCCCCAGGAAGAGTTACAGGTCTTAGCCGAGGATCGGGAAGTGTGGGTTGAGCTGTTTGGTCTGCTGCCACTGTGCCCTGGCCCCGGATAAGTGGCAGAAAATGAATGAATGAATGAATATTCAGATCCGCTTTACATAGGCGAGATTCACAGTGTGTGTGCACTCTGCTTCTGTGTCCATGGAGACAGTCACCCAGTTCCGAGTCCTAAGTAGGAAGTTAAGATTATTATTATTGCGTAAGACAAGAAATGACGAGATCAAGTGTACAACTATAGAAAAGGAAGTTATCTGAGGATGTCCGGACCAAATCGCAGCCGCAAGTGGACCAAATAAATCTCGTGCCCACATGACTTAGCCTGACCTTTGGCAACCAGTGGGTTGGGTAATACTTTGAATGCTTTTCAAGATGTCACTGGTTATGTTGCCTCACATTTCACAAAAAGGAGAAATGAAATCATAATGGAACTTCCAAATAGGACTGTGGCACATTTGCAGGAAGTGATCCTCAGTGAAATACGCACCAATGTCCCAAAAGGCACAAAGACTGCCCTTAGGTGGGTCGTTATCATCGAATAACGACCCATCTAAGTCAGTCAAAGTCGTTATATGTTACAGTCTGACGAGTGAGATGAAATATTGTCCACTAGTTAACATATGACTAAAATATCAGTGTCACTAGTTATCTAGTGACTGTTTTTGGACCCAGCTAGATCACTAGCAAGAAAACGTGCTTAACTAGTTATCTAGTAAGGTCACAAGACCCCAAATAGTGTCAGTGGTGCATTGTTTGCTTACTAGTTAACTATTAATTTTGAGCCTTGCTAGTTAACTGGTGAGATAAAAAAAAATCCCAGACTAGTAAATTAGTCAGCATTTTTGCTTAGACTTGTTAACATGTAAGAACTAGTTAACTAGTAAACATTGTAACTCGTGCGCAACATGCAAATGAAGCGAGTGAGATAATGACAAAATACCTGATTGGTTGGCTTTTTTTAAATTTTGAAATAAGGAACCAATAGGAAGCCTTACTGCACACTTCTTCCCTACCTCCTCATTAGCATTTAGTGTAACTAGTGTGATTAGCGAACACTTTGTCTTTCATTACTTAACTAGTAAATGTTTTGAGACTCACCAGTGAACTAGTAAGGTCAAAAGAGTACTCTCTTTTGACAAGTTAACTAGTAAGCATTTTGGCTTTCACTAGTTCAACTAATGAACATATTGGACCTCACTAGTTGACAAGTTGAGTCAAAATGTTTCTCACTAGTGTAACTACTGGATAATTTGGACATCATGAGTTAACTAGTCAGGTCAAAAGAGAGTAACAACTTAACTAGTCAGCATTTTGGCTTTCACTAGTTCAACTAATGAACATGTTGGACCTCACTAGTTGACGAGTTGAGTCAAAATGTTTCTCACTAGTGTAACTACTGGATATTTTGGACCTCACTAGTTAACTAGTAAGGTCAAAAGAGAGTAACAAGTTAACTAGCAAGCATTTTGGCTTTTAGTAGTTCAACTAATGAACATGTTGGACCTCACTAGTTGACGAGTTGAGTCAAAATGTTTCTCACTAGTGCAGCTACTGGATATTTTGGACCTCACTAGTTAACTAGTAAGGTCAAAAGAGGCTTTAACTAGTTAGGTTTTTGCCAGTCACTATTTAACTAGTGGGCTAGTTGGCTCTCACTAGTAAACTAGTGCAGAAATTGTAGCCCACCAGTTAAATAATGAAGTGAATAGGTGCTTGATTATTTAACATGTCACCGCTTTTGTAGCAACCAGACGGCCACTAGTGCGTCAAAAAGCAGGCCGGTTGTGACTTTGGTGCTCTAGTTCAGCGCCTTGCATCACTAGTAAAGTTTCTGTAGGAACTACTTTGACAAAAGTGCCACTAGTTGCTGAAAAAGTAAGAATTTAGTAAGTAAGTAAGAATTTATGGTGATCAAGTACAGTAAAATGCCAAACTAGCGCGACCAAATGTTCAACTAGTGCTGCCAAAGGTCAATCTAGTCAAGGAAACTGGCGTCTGATATCAAGGCTATGGTATGAATGCTCAGACGGCTTTCCGTGGTCCTCAGCACAGAGATCGCACGGTTCTTTCACAAATCACTGAACTCTGGAGAACCTGCCAAAATGCAGCCATACATGTCCACGACACGAGCACATAACACAGCTGTTATTGTGGGATACGGTGACAGGCTCACAGAAAAACAGCCGGCTCCTCCTCAGACCGGTCATTAATAAGAATCAGTGGGAAGCCTCTCTCTCTCTCTGTGTGTGTGGTTATTTTTGGATTTTCTGTTGTGTGTTATTTAAGGATCAAACTTGCATGCGCTGTTTGCGTGTGGAAGCAGGAGGTTGCCAACAGGCAGCGTAATGAGACGGCGACATTTTCGAGGAATTTGGCTCCTTGTATTCTGCAGCAGACCTATTAATAATTACACAGCAATGTTCGAATGGCGGCCTTTAAACCCCCGGCTGAACGTGGTAATTGCATGTTTTATGACTGCGCATGTAAAACGGCGTGTTGAGGAACTGTGACACCTGCTACGACTCCAAACCATTAAAAAAAAAAAAAACTCTCACTTCAAACAGCAGCTTCCTCTTATTTGTTTCAGATCTTATTCCCAATTTACTCTTAAGCCCTCGATGTGATTGTCACCATTAAATATTAGAATCGAGAACAAGAAGCATGCTAATGTCATAATGTCCCACCAAGTCATGAGCAGGTACAGGCCATGTGCGCTGACTGCAGGCTTGAGAATGTGAAATTCAGAATTTGATGTGGATGCACATTCCTGAACCGTCCAGCAGGTGCCAGTGTTCAGCAGGTGGCAATAGAGCGCGTTATGTCTTCTTTTTCATACAAACTCCGGAAACAGTGCTCGAAACATTGGTGTTTTAAAGGCTTCGGAACATTTAGGAGCAGTGTTTTCGAGTTTGCCATTTGCAGTTTCAGCGTTCCAGCTATCATCCCCAGTCACACATTCTATCCATATCTATGGTGTAAGCACCAAATGTCCATGATGCATTGTTAATGATTTATCATGGTCCCAAGGAAAATCACATCGCTTACATTCACGTGGAAATATGCATCAAACAACCCTAAAATCTAAAATCGGCTCATCCATTCCTCACGGGATACCTGTGATGCAAATACAAAGGGTCTAGCGTGTATTTTTTAACGAGTTATAAGTTGCTCTTAGATGTTCGGATGAAAGTTACACTGAAGTAAACTTGGCTCAACACGAATCAGGCTCCGCTCTTGTTTCATTAGGTCTTTCACAATAATTCTAATTAATTTCCACTTGACTTTGTGCTAATTTCAAGGTTCATTCTGTAGGTAATTTTTAAAAAAAAGACTGGATCAGGTGGGGGAACCCCCCCAATAGTTTCAGTTAAATACATCTGGTAGCTTGAGTCTTTCCTGCTGCACCGGGTCGTTGCAGCGCACATTCCTCCCACTGCACACAACTAATCTGCCAAATGGAAACGCAGGCCTCAGGCTCCCTATAATTATTAGCACATTGTCCGAGGCCGAGCAAAATGCAACGTGCGACAGATCCTGAAAAGCTAACGGCTGCCTGGGAGCTGAACGTCGCTCTGCTCAGTGCCTTTACGAGGCCGTTTAAATGAGCGCAGGCCGGTCAGATTGCCGAGTACGATCTCAGCGCTGACCCATCGCCGTTGGCGTGGGGCGGCAGTGGCTGTCGTGACTTCTTGTGGGCTCTGCATGTGCTAACGTCACGCCAGTGTGGAGCTAACAGTCATATCCAAATAGCTAACGTCATCTGGTGGAAGGCAAAATTAGTGAGTAAAACCAGTCAACGGACTAGCCCAATATTACCTCATGAACACACGAACAATGAATTATTTGCTTGCGAACAAGCTCAGTGCGCTTGTTATCAATGTAGCTACATGCTAAGCTAGCTGACATGGTGAACCTTTGTAGTTTTAGGGCTACGTTGCTAGCTAGCTACCCAGACTGTACAATAAAAATGACTTGGATTATTCAGATGTATTTGTAAAATCTAGTCTACTATTGAAACTACCGTATTCAACCATTTAAGCGCACATATCCTAATTAGCGCACATGGGGTCTTTGTGGGGCCTATGGGGGGTGTGTCCCTGGTGTTATTTCCAGCATTTGGGACACCCCCCATAGGTACAGTGTGCGCTTAAAAGAATGATTTCGGGTATAAAAACAACCGTTTAAGCGCACGGTAATTCCGTCAGAATTGATTTAATCCTTTTTAGAATTGTTAGTTTATCCAACTACTTATGGCGTGTGGAAATGGAGGAACTATGCGTAAAAATGGTGGAATCTCACTATAACGTTTACTCCAGCGTTTGGCAAACGCAAGGCAAAGTCGAGGAAATTGGCCAAACGTCAGCAAAAAAAAAAAAAAAAAATCACGTTACCGGAGTTTGGCAGCGAACCTCTAATGCAGCTCGCCGTTCCACTCAACGTGGCTCGCGGAGGCCAACGGAGGCGGGCGTTAGCCAGCGCGCCATTAGAACAAGCTGGACTTTTGCCAATGTGGCAATGTGCGGGAGAGCTAGCGTCAACGATACTTAGGATAGCGGAGGGAACTTGGTCGTAGCGAAGATCAACTTTGTTTAATGGTCGGCGCCGCGGTCTAAGCATCAAGCTTTTAATTTGGTGCAGTTGCCCACCGAGGACCGGGGTTCGATTCCCGGTCCTGCCAGATCCAAGTATGGACGGTGCAACGGGAGCGGCAACAATTGGCCTCGAATATCGTCCGTGCGCTGCTCAAGTGCATCTTCTTCCATACATGTAACAAGTTTTTGATTTGGTTCAGCCCTGCATTTTTATCTACTGCATATGAGCCATCTGTATAAATGTCCCTGGACGCCTCGGATTAATGGTGTAGGGCAAGACGGTACGGCTTGAAGAAGGCGTGCCTGTCATCCTGGCCACCGGGGGGGCAGGACGGCAGAATCCTTGAAAGCGGTTGCTCAAGGGATATTGGGTCAACACTAGGGGTTCAATTGGCTACCAAATTGGTAACAATTGGTAAGTAACAGTCTGCACTATGAGCACATATTGATCGTTTCACATCAACCACACTGTGGTGGTGCACACAGGCCAAATTACAACAACGAGCCACTGTCTAAATACTTATGGACCAGACTGCAAGTGCTTGAGCTTTCAAAGACGAATCATGAGTCTGATGTGAAAAACGTGGCCGTGCTAATACCAGCGTTGGTTCACTGATAACTGTTTACAGTGCTGTAAATGTAAAAAAGACGTGGATGCAGCTCAGCGACATCGTAGGTGGTCCGTCGCTTTTTTCCCCCAATGCTGTCAGAAATCCAGAATCCGTTTACTTCACATTCCCCAAATCCTGCACATATTTACACCAGGAATTCAAAGTATAAACACAAACACGATGTTAAAAAAATAAAAATAAAAATAAAAAATCCTCAAAGACGGAGCATTTTGCTCTGTAGCTTCATTTGTCTTGGGACAAATTTGCAAAGTGAGCGTAGCAATGCATTGCTGTGGCGCTGTGGGAACCAATGCGACGAGATATGGCGCTCCAGAGGCGTGAGAAAAGCAGCAGTGAAAATAAGTCAACTCATTGCGACAAGCGCTAGTGTGTGTGTGTGTGTGTGTGTGTGTGTGTGTGTGTCCTCACAAGCAGGTGGCAAACATTTGACACCGTCTGTTCTTGTACTGTACCGAATAAAGAAACCAACCAACACATTGTTCACAGCCTATAACAAAAAGTAATGTACATGTCAATGAAATAAACTTTCCTCACATAAAAATCATTTTATATGCAATCAGGTCCATAAGTATTTGGACAGTGACCTTTTTGGGGGGGGGGATTTTGCCTATGTATGCCACCACAATAGAGTTGAACTGAAACAATCGAGATGTTCTTGTCGTGTAGACTTTCAGCTTTAATTCAAGGGGTTTAACAAAAATATCGCATTAACCGTTTAGGAATTACTGCCACACAGTGCCTCCATTTTCAAAGCCCATGAGTAATTGGACAAACGAAATATCGATACTGCAGAAGGAAGGAAGCCGGTTTCTCTCTGCCGCTATATGCTTCGCCGTGTGAATACCTACGGTTCTATAATTGCACAGACTGATAGTTGACATGCATGTGATGTGTCAGAGGACATTTTTAGCTGTGATTAAAAACCTACTAATTACTTAATTACATATTTCTTTTTCCCCCCCATGCTAAAAGTGGCCGCCACCATCTTGGATTAACGCCATTTCCGCCGATTGGCACACACGCATACCTCAGCTCTCCACATTGACCGCTACAAAATCCATCAATATCCACCATAAAAATCAGGCCATCCACACTCCTTTCATCAACAGACAGCTTCGAAAGACTCCCACCATCAACTATACAGGTATTTATGGCGTTCTTTCACAGAGAGGAAGGCATGATTTCAGATGTTTAAGTGCTGGGGTATAGTATTGCATCAGGACTCGACCATCATCTTAAAGGCCTACATGTTATCCATCCCGAGGATGTATCACGTGAGCTCAAACTATCAACCTT
>OMMV01209728.1:0-10999 GCA_900302635.1 Chatrabus melanurus | reverse complement strand
GGTCCTTGCCCTTTGACATCGAGAGATGCCTGGGAAGAGCTTATGGAGTCATGAGGTTGCTGGACAGAGGTGTTTGGCGATGCCGATATCTTTGCAGGAGAACGAAAGTCCAAGTCTTTAGGGCAGTGGTTCTCAATCCTGGTCCTCAGGGACCCCTAACCTACACATTTCCAATCTCTCCCTGCTCTGCAAAGACCTGATTGGTTCATTCAGGTGTCTGTTAGCACATGATTGGCTGAGCACACCTGAATGAGCTAATCAGCTTGTGGCAGAGCAGGGAGAGTTGGAAAATGTGTAGGTCAGGGGTCCCTGAGGACCAGGATTGAGAACCACTGCTTTAGGGTACTAGTGCTACCTGTCTTGCTGTATGGTTGTGAGACTTGGACGCTAACCAGTGACCTAAGGCGACGACTGGATGTCTTTGATACTAGGTCTCTTCGGAGGATCCTTGGGTACCACTGGAATGAATTTGTATCAAACGAGCAGTTACTTAGGGAGACCAAGATGAGGAGTATCACTTGCATTGTGAGGGAGCGTCAGCTTCAACATTTTGGCCATGTGGCACGTTTCTCTATGCATGATCCAACACATAGGTGCCTGAGTGCTGAGGACCCCAGTGGCTGGAGACGGCCAAGGGGACGCCCACGCTTCACCTGGCTGCGGCAGATAGATGGTTATTTTAAAGATATGGGGATGGACTGGTTGTCAGCCTGGGTGGTTGCCATCTTGGATCCGGTGCGGTTCCGTGGTGTCATGGATGCTGCAAAACGCAGCATCAGCGCATGCTCCCAGACTTGACTTGGCTTGTTAAAAACCAGAAATACACTATGCTCGGCTTAAGACCAGATTTGTGGTGGTCTATGATGTAAATGCATTCTGCTGCCTCACGATGGCAATCCAGCAGCACTGTGCCTGATTACACCTCATTTTTACCAATCCCAAGCCTGGATAAATGAGTACGGTTGTGTCAGGAAGGGCACCTTAGGCAAAATCTGCCAAACCAAACATGCAGATCACAAATCACACCCATGCATCCACAGATGAACATGAGTGCATTCACTATTTAAACAACATGGGCATTGGGCATGAAAATGACAACTGCATCAGTTGGAAACTAGCAATGATACATGTGCTGCGCCGTGATGGCCCTTGTTGCCATCACACATACACACAGATTGTATACACACGGCTTCTCTGGAACTCAAATCTTCATCTTACTGTTCTATTTTCATTTATGTTATCTTTCCATTGTGCACAATGAGCTATATTTGGTTGGGTTTGGATGTAACCTGCTTTGGACTGGTACCCCCGTCCAGGAGAAGTTGTAGACTCCCATCCACTTCACGCTATGTAATCCAGGGATAAGCACCGGCACCTCAGGGTCTATGTAGGACTTCATCTTCTTCTTTGACAGTCTTGTTTTGTGCCTTCTATACTTTGTCTTGATAGAATGGTTATAGCAGATGGCCACCCCATGGAGTCTGGCCTGCTTAAGGTTTCTTCCTGGTAAAAGGGAGTTTTTCGTTGGCACTGTGGTCAGTGTGCTTGCTTATGAGATGGGTAAAGTTGGGATCTTGTGTATTATGTTTTGAGATGATCCCTGTTGGGATTTGGCTCTATGAGTATATAAATAAATTGAATTGGTGACCTATAGTTTGCTGATATGTTACGGTATATAGTATGACTCCTTTAATGTGACCATATGGATATGATAGTCGTTGACCAACATAAGCTGAATTTTTCTGACTTTGAGATATTTCCCGATGTACTGTACTTGTAGTTTCAGGGTAGAAAACAGCAAAAGTTTTGCAATTAAGTCTTGGTGCTGAGTGCGTGGGCTGCTGGAGCAAAGTGTTCAAACCTTTGAAACTCAGCTGGACATACATCTATAATCACTGTGCTAATTTTAATTAAAGCAATTTTCTCTTGGTACAAAGTGACAGCTTCACATTAGGGTCTGTTTTAATGCGTATGAGAACTTGTGTTCATTCCCTGTGGAGTGGCTGTGTGGGTGTCCGCAAGTACATTATGAGTGTGCAGTGCGTCACTTTTCTGGGTGTGTTTGTTGAAGTGCACGGCTGCGAGCGGAAATAAAAGAGGCCATATATCACTAGAATCTCCCAGCTTGTTAACTTGAAAAGGCTAGCTTTAGAAATGTGCACGCATGCCCAGTATGCAAGAGAAAAATGCATCCTCTCTCGGGTTGTCTGTGATTGTGCGTGGGCAGACGGGCAGGTGGCTGTGACCAATCAATAAGCCTGATAATGAGATCTGAGGGGTGTCATTATGGTGGCCCCTCGGGCATGTAGCACCTCCTCTTCTGTAAAGAGCATTGTTGTCTCTTCTCCTCCTGCGCGTGAATGCACGTCATTAACCTTTTGAGCTGACACCGCGGTGACCAGACGCCATTTAGTTTTCGCTAACTTGTTCTGTTGTTTGTTGTCATTAATAAGCAAATAAGCCATCCTGTAATTTCTCTGGTCTCCAAAAAGTTTGCCTGCTTCTGATTTGTGCTTTTAGCTGCAAAATGCAGCTTTTTGTCTAAAGGTTGAACATTCATTTCCCTTACATTTGTGTCTTCCACAGTTGGTCCACAAACAGGAGGAATATGTGCTTGGTGTGTATATTGTCGAACAGATGCCTCAAAGCAGAGTGAATGAGGAGGTGGATACTGTGAGTGACAACAGAGCAGATTACATTCTTAAAATAACTCACATCAGTATGGTGGCACACTGGTTAGCACTCTTGCCTCACAGCAAGAAGGTCTGGGGTTCAGTTCCACCCATGCCTAGTTCCTTTCTGTGTGGAGTTTGCATGTTCTCCATGTGTCTGTGTGGGTTTCCTCCCACCATCAAAACATGCACATTAGGATCTGCTCCTTTCACTGCTCTTGACCAAGGCAGTGTCTCTACATATGGAGATGGTCCCTGGGCGCTGGACTGTGGCTGCTCACTGCTCCTAGTGGTTGGATTGCATCCAACTATAATTAGGATGGGTTCAATGCAGAGGACAAATTTTGTTGTATGTACAATGACAATAAAAGCCCTTCCTCTTCTCCTCCAAATCCAACCAGTGTGAATTTGCACAGAAAACCGCAGGGGATCAAGACTAAGAAACAGGTTTTCAAATTTGGTGGAGAGTTGGAAACTTGGATCAAGACGAACTTGATTAAACAGACACACATGGGAATCCAGAATCAATTTTAATGAAATGTCCATTTTTCACAACTCCATTCATATTAAAAATTCTTAACAATCATATTTCTGAGTGTTCTATTTACCTTTGATGACTGCTTAATTTGCAGGAAATACTTTTTTGAAAAGTTAGTTTCGGAAGTTAATGCATGACCATGAACAGGGCAGCTGACCTGGAATTAAAAATCCATTGTACACTTAAAATGGCAACAAAATAATGCTAACAACCTATTTTTTTTGTTTGTTTTTTTAATAATTGGTACATTAGTGGTACTAAAGGTCTGAAGAAATATGGCCAGCTCAGTGTATTTTCTTCTAAAATACCCCTTTATATCAACACCCCTTTGGCCTTAGAAGTTAGCTCCAGTCAGGGTGCATATGGTGGTAAATAGTCCTCAAATTAATAACAATACCAGCAATACATGTTGTAAGTAGTCATAAAACACAAGAATGCATTAACAACTACAGCATGCAATTTTAAGATTTGGAAAATGCAGTTTTTAGTTAATTTAGAGCTCTACTGTTGGTGTTCCATTGACACCCATCTGTTTCCTTTTCAGTAGTTTTGGGATTTCTTTATTCATTATGCATTATTTCTTGCATATGATGCAATTGTCAACCATGAGTATAGAGCACTCAGAGCCTTGATTGATAAAAGTGTTTTACTATAACTAAGGTTGTAAAATACTGAACTTGTCCTTGAATATATTTCGCAATGTCTCCAAAGTTATTTGCATGTGGGTGAAACAGCGCCCCCACCTGCACTTCATTTTGGTTAAGGACACAATGACTGGGTGGCTTTGAAGGTCTGCACTAAGCAAGCATGTTGACTACAGTGAAAATAAATTTCTGGACGCACCACAAGAACCACTTCATTCCCTGCGCGTCCACCAAATTTCATGAAAATCACTTTATAAGTTTTTGAGTGACCCGGGTGACAAACAGACCAACCGACGGATACAGGAGAAAACCTAACCTCCTTTGAGCATGTAATGAAATTGATAATGCTTAATGAAACACTTGTATGTACATTCCTACTCTAGGTGGACTGGGAAGTTGAGACAATACGGCATGATTTTAAGAAAATTTCAGGCCAACTGTCCCTTTTGGCTGTAATTCCTCCATGAAGTACAGTAGCACGTGGATTACTACAACAGCATGCAGAAAACTAATGGGTGCTGTTTTCAAAGTGAAACCGACAAAGTGAACAGGGTGTCTGAAAGGCATTAAAACCCCTGCGATTCAATGCTGTTTTGTAACCAGTCACCTTCAGAGCCATGTCAGTCCCCCTGTGGGGTTCGAGCATGTGACTGCATGCACTGTCCAGTAGGGGTTTGGCTGATTGAGTAGAACAAAGGAACCCTGTTAATTTGACTTTGGAGAGAGGGTCCTGTAACTACAAGGGAAACTTTTGTCCCCTACAAGAAATATGATGTATAACAGCAATGTGTAGAACTCATACACAGAGTTGTCTATACGTGTGGGATTTGTATTTAATAACACTGGCAGTGGAAAGTACCTTTGGGGTGCAAATAAATGTTGATACAAAATACTTGCTATTGAATGATGCGTTTAGCACTCCATTGCTCAAATGGGTGCAGTATGCAATGTCATTTGAGAAATAAACATCAAACAAAACTGTTTGTGTCCAACATTATGACAAGGCCTAAGCTTAGATACCTGAGACATTTTCCATAGACCATCATTGACCATCAAAGGGGCAGCCCCAACATAATGGGACTTTGTGCTTTTAAGTAGTGAACATGGACATACAAAAAAGTTGGACATGTCAAGGTGATACTGATGAGGAGCTAAATACTGTACATGACCTACATGGTGATTTACAATATAGACACAAGGTTTGGACATTGGATACTGGACGACAACCAGTGACCTAAGGCGATGACTGAATGTCTTTGGTATGAAGTCACTTTGGAGGATCCTTGGGTACCACTGGAATGATAACTGAGCGTTTACTTAGGGAGACTTAGTTAGATGAGACATGCTACTGGCATTGTGAGAGAAGAATAGCTCGGACACTGTGGCCATGTGGCTTCCCTGGGCATGATCCAGCATGCAGATGCCTCAGTGTTAAGGACCCCAGCTACTGGAGAAGGCCTGGGAGGTTGCCATCTAGGACCCAAGGTGATTCTGTGGTGTGGTGGATGTGGCGATGCACGGCACCAGCACATACTCCCAGACTAGACTTGACTTGACCTGACACAAGGTTTATTTAAAGAAAAGAGATCAAGATATGAAACTAAAGCTAGATCTGCACAATAAGAAAAAAGAAACAAATAAATGAATTCATGTGCAGGAGGAATTAATAAAGAAACACAAGAACAAGTAGAAACTTAGAGTTGACAAGCAGCATGACAGATTCTCAAGTCAAAAGTGAGACGCTCAGCAATAAATGGCGAAAAAGCAATAATTCTGCAACTACAAGTGAGTATATATAACGAGTTGTTGATGGGCAGATGCAGGTCAGGTGTGCGTGTGATTGAACAGCTGAGGGCAATCAATGGATGAGCGGAGAGAAGACAAAGTGCAGCTGGTGTGAGTGAAGAGCCCAGTCTCATCTCCAAGTCATCTTATTGCAACATATTCATCACTTTACAACTGCAGACTTAATCTTCCACGTATGTATGCAATGACAGTGGTGGAGCGAGCAGCAGACTGGCTGTGCCACACAGGCCAGACGCATTCACATCACACTTGTCAAGCAGTGTCCCACCCAAACTCCACACAGTAACAAACATACTACACTGTATGCCATAACAGTGGAGTGTATGCATTAATTTAGGGGTGATTTTTGCCAATTCAGCACACTGTTGATGTTGCCAGCAGCCTTGAAACCCCCATGTGTGATTGCAAGTGCACTATTAAACTGCCCACGGGCTCAGATAGTTCAGTGTAAGCACTGTCATGTTGGAACACTTGCAGCATACCTGCCACCGTCCAGTTGGTGTTCATCTTTCGGCTGCCCCCATTTGTTCAGGGTCGCCACAGCGCATCCAGTACAGATCCGCATTGGGATTTGGCATGTTATACGCCGGATACCCTTCCTGACGCAACTCCAGTTCTACCCAGAGAAACACACACAGCCTCTGGTCTTCCTAAGCAGTCTCCCAGCCAAGTACTAATCAGGACACACTCTGCTTAACTTCTGAGATCTGACGGGATCAGGTGTACACAGAGCAGAGTGGCTGCACCTTCCACCATCTGGTACAGGTCCACAATTCATAGTTTTGTCGCTATGCCCATGAGATTTACCTCGTTTGCAGATGACACAAGGAGGCACATCGAGGATGGAGTACGTTTTGGTTTATCAGTGAAGGCATATCTCCGTGAGGACGTGACAATGACCCTGAATATGTGTGCGTCACTGGGATTTCCCCTGTCCGTGATGTCACTGGAGTGTTTCCCTGAGCTATAAGGCTGAGGGATGTAGCAACTTACTCATCCCTCTACTGACACTGTGGACTTTGATGTAAAGTCAGTAGGTGACAACCTTGAATGAGAATGTGTGGGAGTGAACTATCCAAAGAGGAACTAGAGTGGATGTGGAAATAAAACAACACAAATAGAATCATGATGACGCACACAAGTGTGTTCTGTCGAAGCAGCAGCCGGTGCAGGCAGAGGGTGTGAGACGGGTGAGTGAGTCCTCCTTTAACTAAACACATCAATACTAATTAAATTCACTAATGTCTTTTAATGTCTGAAGAATGGAGCGTGTGTGCTCCAGGAGTTCATTAATCGTGTTCCTTTAGTGATATTTATAAATGTTTGTTGACTGGATCAATAAGAATCTGCAGAACAATTGTTTGTATGCGTGTCCTCTGATGTCAGAGCAGGTGAAAACGCACGCTACATCTCCCCGGGGGTTTGGTTTAGCTGCAGGGGAGGTGATTGGAGAAGGGGTTTTATCTCTCCCCTTCAGTGTAGGAGCAATGATCATTTAGTATCCCAGCCAGACTTTGGACTAACCCCTGTGCCACACACACAGACGCACCGCCACCTCCCCAAACACCTCTTGTTCACTGATCCACTCTTCACGGTCCATTTGATATTCTATTTTTGTTTAATTACTCTGAAGTGTCTGGCCAGGAAGCTCCAAGGTCTTAGCATGCTCTGTGTGTGCGCGTTTACAGGGCAACCTTGTGGCTCAGAATATCTGCATAATGTAAAGGTGGCAGTTTGCACTTTGCCTGCACGGGTGGGATTTGGTTCGCCGCGTGAAGGCCTCACGTCCACATTCTCTGTTAGAAATGTGAATCGATACCTTGAAGCTGCCAGTCATTCTCAGTTCACCCGTGGCATGACGGAGGGAAATCAGCTTTTAATGAGAGTTTAGTTCAACCTCTGACCTTAGTAAGAGCGTTGTGGGAATTTATTTGCTACTCAGTGAGAAAACGTGGCATGGTTAAAAGGCAGGGTTTAACTTATTCATAAGAGCATTAATTATTAACGAACACTCAACAGTAGTAAACAACCTGTGTGGCGCAGAAAAAACAAGGTGAAAGACTTTTTAACCGGTTGATGGCTTTCCATTACTCACAACAAACACACAGCAAAATTCCCGAATAAGAAGTGAGACCTATACACCTCCTGAGGCCTATACACCTCCTGAGGCCCACAATACCAAGGAGTGTTAAAGTAACATGAAACCAATGTCCATGAAAAAACTAGAAGGGCTGAAAATCACCTATTGTTGTTTTCAATACATTCCTATGAGCAATATTCTAAACCCATTTTAGTGAATGAAAGTATAAGTAAGTAAGTCCTACACAGGCCCTGAGGCCCATTGGGCAGGGGCTTATCCCTGGATACTGTAGTATGAAACAGATGAGAGCCCCATCCAGGGGATGGGACCAATACTCATTTAGGCTGTAAATGGGTATTGACCCATTTACAGCTGGATGGACTGGGACACCTAATCCTGAGCCACAGTTTAGGTACCTCTGTTGGCAAGGAAAGGTTTACAGATGCTGGCATCACGGACGATACTGTGATCTTTGCCGACTCAGTGGATAACCTGATTGCAGCACTTGAGAAGCTGAGTGAGGAATCGAAGTGTCTGGGTTGGCAATTGTCCTGGATCAAGACTAAGATACAGGCTTTCAATGATTTTTTTGGAATCAGCCATCAGAAATGTATGTGTGTGGAAAAAGTTTTGAAGTGGTAAAGAGATCCATTGGGCGCGACAGTGACTTTCATGTCTCTGGATCCACAGCCTTTGATATTGGGAAGCACCTGGGAAGAGCTCATGGAGTCATTAGATCATAGGATAGATGTGTTTGGCGATGCTGATATGTTTGCAGGAAATGAAGGTCGAAGTCTTTAGTGTCCTGGTGCTTCCTGCCCGACTGTGTGGTTGTGAGACTTGGATGCTAACCAGTTACCTCATGCGACTGGATGTCTTTGGTACCAAGTCTCCTTGGAGGATCCTTGGGTACATCTGGAATGGCTTTGTGTCAAATGAATGGTTACTTAGGGAGACTCAAATGAAGAGTATAAGTTGCACTGTGAGGGAACATCAGCTGCGACATTGTACTGGACATGATCCAGTACGTAGGTGCCTCAGTGTTGAGGACCCCAGCAGCTGCAGAAGACCAAGGGGACGCCCTTGTTTCACTTGGCTGCAGCAGATAGATGGTTACTTTTGAGATGTGGGGATGGACCGGTTGCCATCCAGGATCCAAGGCAGTTCCATGGTGTGGTGGATGCAGCAACGTGTGGCACCAGCGGATGCTCCCACATCTGATCTCACCTGGACTGGGACACCTGAAGATGAAGGGTTGTCCAAGGACTCAGATAGGCAGCGTGAAGCACAGACCTGGAATTGAACCCCGGTCTATATGTTGGTCTTCTAACTCCTATCCCACTGAGTCACCTGCTCTGCCACCTGCAAAATTACAGAAAACCATTAAATATCAAGGAAATAAGTGGGTCTGATCGTTCTGTAGGAGTTTACTGACTGGAGAAGGTTATCAGCAATGGGGTGCGGAAAGAGCAAAATTTAAAAATTTAGTTTAAAAAAAACCTTAGTTAAAAAAATGAGAGGACACGCACTTCTGATAACAGATTCTGAGTCAGCTAACTGATGTTGCTCCATTTCATATTTTCTACACACGATTAACGTCACCAGATGATTAATTGCAGCTACATTTAAAGTGATTGATCATTTCTATAAATTAATGAAACAAATAATAAATATATTAATGACAAATGTGGGATAAATCTTGCCAGAAAGGCAACCGGCTGTGTTTGTGCAATTCATCACTCTCAAACGTATTATTTGTGTTTTTTTAAAAAGAAGATATAATGTTGCACATGTGCGTGAAGATATATATGATTCTTCTTCACACTTATTTTCTCACAGGTGCTCCATGTGGTGTGTTTCCCCTGTTCCACTTCTAATCCACTCAGTCAATATCACTCCAGCTGTGATTTAATAGAACAGTCTGAGATTCAATCGCTTCTGACAGACAGGTTGAGGTGTTGAAAGCAAAATGCCACAGTTAGTCTCATATACCAGCTTTTGATTGGCCAAGTATTTCTTTTGTTGAGTTTTTCCTGCCTCGTCCTAAGCGATCAGCAGGTGTCCTTCATCATCCCGTTCCTGTCAGAGCGCCGAGTGACGTCTGCGTGAAACACGTCCACCTCACACCACCACCGACTGCTGCACTGAGCTTTTTGATGACAGTTAATTAAAGAAAATGGAAGTTTCCCTGTAATAATGACATTTTAATAAATGAAATGCTGGATTGGAGAACAGAAATAATGAAAAAAATCTCAATTTATGACTAAATGTTTCTCCTGTAGTAATTATAGAATTGTCAAAGTAATTCATGCTTTATGAATGTCCATGTTTCTTTTGGAATAAATATGAATGAACACTTAGAATGATTACTTTCACCAAATGACAGAGGAGGACTGAGGTTATGTGATAACCTCCATAAGTTAGCTTTACCTGACTGCATACATGAAAACACAAAAAGTAGAGCATGATTTTTGCCATTATTTTGTACAGAGATGCTTTTGGGGTCAGGGAGGAGTTGATGACAAAGATCATAATTGTTGGCCAATTAGTCTGATGGAAGTAAATAAAAGGTTCCTGGTTCAAGACCACTTGTGCTCATGTAATGTGGAGTTGCGCTATTTTTTTTGTTTTGTTTTTTTAATACAGTGCCTTGCAAAAGTATTCACCCCCTTGGGCTTTTACACATTTTAATTTCTTTACGGCAATTTGAAAAAAAAAAAAATCAGGTTTCTCTATATTAAAATTTCTAAAATTATCCTCTTTAAACTCAAACTGAAAACAAATCTACAACTTGATATTGTGGGAGCTGAATTAATATCAGATGCCATGACCGTACACTGTGTTTTTGTCCAAGGCCAAAGTTGACTCCAAGAAGTGCATGTCCCCAAAGGCAATCTACATTTGCGTATGTGTTTGTTTGTTTGTTTGTTTATTTCGAATATGTCAATAAAAACAATCAATTCTGCAATTTTAAATTCACAAGGACAGACATTCAAAATGAATAACAAATTAATTATAACAAAAAAGAACAAGAACAAGAAAAAAAAGAAAACAGAACAAAAACAGAAAGTAATCTAAACATATCCGAAAAGGAGTGAGAAGAAGTAAAACTTATATACTCCCACCCCTCTTATAACTTAAATTAAATAATTACTCACTGACTTCCGAGCTTATTAGTATAGCTCGGTATATTAGCGTATAAAAATATACCATTCAATTTTATATTAATCTAAAAACCAAAAAATTTATAATAATAATT
>OMMV01209710.1:0-10884 GCA_900302635.1 Chatrabus melanurus | reverse complement strand
TATATAGCTTGGAGTTGGAAAATATGCATAGAAATGATGATAAAGTCAGAAAACTCACTTGCCTAATAATTGTGCACGCAGTGTATATACGACTTACTAAGGAAAATAAACAGTGCCATAACGTCATCCCGTTCCATTCCTTATTCTTCCAGGACATCTTCCATTCTAAGTTCTTGGCTTGACATTGTTTCCTGCTACCTTAGCCTACAGTCAAAGTTTATTTTGAATCCTTTGAAACAGCCGTGATTTAAAAATTGTTCAGGACTCTGTATGAAAAGGAAAACATCATGTGATGTGCTGCCACCTGCTGAACAGTTCAGGAATGTGCATCCATAACCAATTATGAATTTCAAGTTCAACGGCTGCAGTCACTGCAGGGTCCGTACCTGCCCTGGCATGTACATTGTTTCTATAAATTACTATGGGAGTAACAATCAAAGTGGTAGTAAGCAATTGTCAGACGAGTTCTAAATGATTGCTGAGAGTCAATACCGGCAAAACGTCTCACATACAGTAGTTAAGGAATTTACAGTCTAGTCCACATTATGCTTCGTGCTCAGGATCCAGTCACACATACACACACAAAACGCTTGACCAAGCCGCAAGCTCACTTCAAATGTGGAGTCATTTTCCGCTACAACACTGCAACTCAGTCTTCAAACACCCTGAAGCTTTCAACCATGACAGAGAAAAGCACTGATGTTGTCCGCTATATTGCTTCCACTAAAATCTCTCCACTGCCTCAGTTAGTCATTATTCCGTGCAACTCTTGCAAAGAGTGTTTAAATAAAAAGACATAACTGAAAAGTTCTGCATATTCCAAAGAATAAGCCAATGTGGGTGTCCAAACACACCAGTACTACACTGACTGGCCACTGTATTAGGTACAGGTGTATACCTTTATGCATATACTGTACATGCTCAAGTCAATTTTACAGCATAAACTCAAGGAATAAAAGCATGGTCAAAATTGTGTTTTTGTGCAACCCAAGTGCTGGAATTAAGAAATGAGATCTGAGCAACGCTAAGCGTTTAATGGTTATTGGTGCCAGATGGAGCCATCTGATGTAACTCTTCCTCTGTATTTTCACTGCAAAGGCAAAAAAAAAAATCTCTCAAGATTACAGATTCTTTCGTGAAAAGAAACAAGAGCAAAAAGCATCCAGTGAGCTGCAGTGGTGTGCATGAAAACCCCTTGTTAATGAAAGGTCAGTGACATGAGGATGACAGGATCTGAAAATAACCACACAGCTCTCAGCATGACGAACACAAGGTGAAACCACCATCACATTTCAGCATGTGTGAGCAGATGAGAGCACTTGCATTTACAAACAGCCAGTGACATAAACTGAGGCGTTTTATTAGCTTCATATTTTTACCAAATAAAGTCACCACTGAGTATATCAGCTTATTAAATCCAATATTCAAGTAGATTTTTACTATGCTTTGGAAAAAAACTAGATATGTAGCCTGTACAATACAGGGAGTGACTAGACAGATAGATAGATACATCCTTCCCCTCCAGTTTGTTACATATTAACTCAACAACATTAAATGCTATCATCTTGGAACTCACCAGACTAAAAGAACATAAAATGAGGACAAATTCATTCAAATGTGGTTAACTTTGATCAAACAAAAATTCAACTTTGTTTTGCCTATGTAATATCCTGTAGACATACACAGTGGTTTAGTGGTTAGCACTGTTGCCTCACAGCAAGAAGGTCCCAGGTTTGCTTCTGACCTGGTCTTTTCTGTGTGGAGTTCTCCCCATGTTTATGTGGGTTCCTCACAGAGGTGCTCTGGCTTCCTCCCACTTCCAAATACATGCAGGTTAGGTGAATTAGTGACTCTAAATTGACCGTAGGTATGAGTGCGAATGTGTTTGTCTGTCTATATGTGGCCCTGAGATGGACTGGCGGCCTGTCCAGGGTGTACCCTACCTTTTGCCCAATGACTGCTGGGATAGGCTCCAGCCCCCCGTGACACTTAATTGGAATAAGCAGGCATAGAAAATGAATAAATGTCTGCCACCTGGTGGATGTTGGGCTGATGATGGATTAGGAGCAGGTGTGGTTGTCAACGAGAGAGACAGAGCATTTCCGCACACAACAGAGAAGTAAACTGTTACTGATCTGTTTGTTTCACATCGGTTACATTCTAAAACTCAAATCAGTCATACCTCCACACAACCATCCAGAAAGGATTATGTTTGAATTTTGCAGCAAAGAAAAAGAAAGTGAGGGCGACAGTTGAGTGAGGTACGCTGTGAATGGGATCTGTGAGAGAGAGGGAGACCATTTCCACGTGGTACATTTCAAAGAAATAAATGGTTATTTTCTGATTGTTAAACAGCAGCGACGTTCTAAAACTCAAGTCCACACGACCCTGCGGAAAAGACTTTGTATGAATGTAGCTGAAGCAGACTTCTTTCTTTGTCTCTCTCAACATATTTGTGGTTTTGAAGTTACATGTACACTGAAATGGTTTCTTTCATATCCAAAGCCTACGTCTGGTGGCCACAAAGTCCACTGCTGCTTTTATTTACACATGGCAGTACAGCAAAGTCACCCCAGTGCCCACCAGGACCTGACATGATGGTCCCTTGCCTTACAGCAAGAAGGTCTGGGGTTCAAATCTGCCTTTGCCCAGTTTCTTTCTGTGTTGACTTTGCATGCTCTCTGTGAGGGTTTCCGCTTATCATTTAAAAAAAACATGCTTATTAGGTTTGTGCTCCTTACACAGCCAATGACCAAGGCAGTGTGTGAAGATCTGGAGTTGGTCCCTGGGCACTGCTCAGTTGGCTGCCCACTGCTCCTCACTTGTAAAACTATCTGTGATTAGGATGAGTTAAATGCAGAGAATAATTTCCCTAAGGGGATTGTTAAAGTATGAATTAATATTATTATGATCATTTTTTCACACTTTTGTTGTGCTCTGTTTACTACAAACAATGGGCAGCTCCAACATAACTTCCTGTTTTGTAATGTCATGCAAAAAAAAAAAAATCATTGCAGGGAGTTTCAACATACACACACAACTTCTGACTTTGAGGATGTTTAACATTTGCCATAGAAGCTCAGAAATATTTTACTCTAAAAGGTACATTAAATTGATTTTGCTGATTTTTGATGACCCTTTTAGTGACCTATTAAATGCATTTTGAGATAACCGGCCTTGGCTGATGTCTGTGCTCATGAGGCCAATTTAAAAAACAAACAAACAAACATCTGCAGTCACATCTGACAAGTGGGTGTGTCAGTGTGGCTTCTGTGGAATGATGCTAGGACTCTCTCTTGTGTCAATTTACATGTAGAGTGGGTGCCTTTAAACAGTGGAAATGGGTGTTTTGAAACAGTGGGAGAAATGCTGGATGTAATGATACCTGACAGAAAATGGTAAGTTGTGAACAGACAAATGCAGACAGTAGCAGTGTTAAATAAATGTTCATTTAAGTATAACTATTTTGTGTCTCATTTGTGACTATTATTATGAATGTGTTACATTGTATCAGCATTACATATCGACCATCAGCCACTATCTTCTCTAAAAATCAGTATTGTTCACTGAAAAACTCAGAACTCATAGGGTCTAATTGTCAACTGCTAGAGCCTTTTAAAGATCGAAAAAATTATAAGACACTTCCGATGGATCCCACGTGCAGGATGATGAGACATTCAAACAAAAATGACTAAAATCATTTTTAATGTCATTCATTTTCTGACTCAATTATCTTTCTTTGCTTTCACTCCGCGCCTCCTCTCCAGCCCTGTTCTTTGTTTCTGCTATCATATTTTTCAGACAGTAGTGTTTTGAGCTTGAGCCCCGTCCTGTGCAGTAATTCACTCTCTGCCTTTATGATGCGTCACGCTGGAGCAAACTGTAGGTCAGAAAAACTGTAGTCATTGACGGTGACCGCTCGTCACCATGTGACCTTTTGGTTCTTCTCTGTGTCAAATTACGTCAAAACGCTTTTCCTCTCTTTTGCTTTCATAGAGGAAACTGCATCTGTCTTCTCAGTTCCCAGCATCCAGGTTCCCTCATCTGTTCTCTTCCTCTTATCCCTCTCCATCCCGTTCTTTCTGCCTCCTCCTGGGACTCGGAGTAATTCCATTATCAGCTATAAACCTCAGTGAGGGTAAACACTGAGGGAGACGCAGCTTTGCTGGTTACGCTCATGCCAATTAAACAAAGCTTGCACCCAGGAGGTGATAAGAGAGGGATTTAGTCTCTGATTATGACACCAGTGAAATGCTTCATTTCAGAAAACTAGCAACTACATACTTAGCATGCGTTTCGCAGCAGTCGCTAAGTCATGGTATATTCAAAGTCTTTGCATTTAATGCCTTTCAAGTTGTTGTTTTATACCTCAGAGCACATTATGGAGCTTCAAACTGTGTGCTAAACTACTGATACTGCACACATTACAACCTGAACTGACTTGAAACCCTGGATCTTTTTTTTCTTGGCCTGCATGTCACATACCAGGTCCGGGGGCATGCACCCATGCTGCTCCTCGCTGCATCCACCACACCATGGAATTGACCCGTGGCTTGGATGGCAACAACCCAGGCAGATATCCAGTCCATCCCCACCTCTACAACATAGCCATCTATCTGCTGCAACCAGGTGAAGTGTGGGCCTCCCCTGGGCCTTTTCCAGTTGTTGGGGTCGTCAACACTGAGGCACCTGTGTGCTGGATCATGCCCAGAGAAAAACGCCACATGGCCAAAATGTTGTGGCATACTTTCCCTCACGAAGCAAGTGATACTCCTCGTCTTACCTCCCTAAGTAACCACTCGTTTGACACCAAGTCATTCCATTGGTACCCAAGTGTCCTCCGAAGAGATCCAGTACCAAAGACATCCAGTAATCTCCTTAGGTCAATGGTTAGGGTCCAAGTCTCACAACCATACAGTAAGAGCGGAAGCATCAGGACTCTAAAGATTTAGGCCCTCATTCTTGTGCAGAGGTACTTGCATCGCCAAACACTTCTCTGACTCCATAAGCTCATCCCATGCTCCTCTCAATCGCAAAGGCTGAAGAAACAGAGACATGAATGTCACTGTCGAGATACGAGTAAGTGAATGGCTCTAAGTTCAACACTTTCCCCGAATACACATACAATTGTGATGGCTGAGTCCAGGAAGTCATTGAAAGCCTGGACCTTAATCTTATTTAAGGACAATCACAAACCCAGACGCTTTGATTCCTCATGCAGCTTCTCAAGTGCTGTGATCAGGATATCCATTGATCCTGCAAAGATCAAAGCATTGTCCACAAAGTTAAGGTCATTAAACTGGTCCTCAATGACAAAGGCACCTAAGCCACTAGTCTCCACAACCCTACCCAACATCAAGTATATGCAAGTAATGAACAGAGAGATTCTGCCTCTGCACCACACAGCACTCACAGTACCTGTGTATAGGCTGGCTATGATGTCCAGCAACGTCTTGGGGATTCCACAAATTTTCAGGATTTTCAGGTCGAAAATAAATGAATGAAAATGGAGGGACTGTGTCTAAAAATGGCTGTAATTCCTAAATTTTTAAAGCAATATTTTTGTTAAAGCCCTTGCATTAAAGCTGAAAGTCTACACTACAAGCACATCTTGATTGTTTCATTTCTAGTCCAATTTGGCGGTGTACAGAGGCAAAATTATAAAAACTGTCACTGTCCAAATATATATGGACCTAACTGTATATTGTGTTGATGCTCCCCACAAGAATGGACAGCAACAGAGAGGTTGCTGTTATTTTCTCTGCAGCTGTCATGTCTCTTACGCCTCACTACCCCAAGACCAACCACTGCATATGCACATCAACATACCCAACAAACCAAACATCATTCAATGAGATACAATCTACAATTACAGTGTCCAATTCTATCAACTGCAAACTCTCTGTGTGAGCTTTTACACATATGCAACCTCTCACTATAAACACCATAGAAACAAACATTGTACAAGTCCCATGAGTCTTTGCACTCAAGCATTGTCAGTCAATGCACATCCTGTGGTCGCTACAGTATTTATCATACTTGGGCTACTTGGACTGCATTCACATGATCAGAAAGATTTTATTTTCTTTTTAGCCTATGTTCATTTCACCAATCAAAGTTAACGGGATCTCATAATTTTACATCTATGTGACACAGATCTGAATTTTTTGTGCTTAAGATTTTTTTCTGTCATATCAGATTTCAGCCACGTGCACATATGGTGCTTCGATCCATCCATTTTCTAAACCCGCTAAGTTAAGGGTTAAGTTAAGGGTCACCGCGGGCATTGGGCGAGAGGCGGGGTACACCTTGGACAGGCCGCCAGTCTATCGCAGGGCTGACACATAGAGAGACAAACTCATTCACACCTACGGTCAATTTAGAGTCACCAGTTCACCTAACCTGCATGTCTTTGGAAGTAGGAGGAAGCCGGAGAACCTGAAGGGAACCCACATAAACACGGGGAGAACATCCAAACTCCGCACAGAAAGGACCAGTTCGGAAGTGAACCTGGGACCTTCTCACTGTGAGGCAACAGTGCTAACCAGTAAGCCACCGTGCTGCCCCTTATAGTCCCTGATCTCATTTTAAATCTGATCTCTGGGGATGTGAGTGCTGTGAGAATGGTCAGAACGGGGAGATCTGACCTTTTGTGAGTGATGTGAACTGCAGCTTCTCCCTACGATTTAAAGCATCTGGCACAGAAACAGGTGATTTTTTTAGATCAGTGTCTATAAGTTACTGTTGTCTATAAGTTATTTTTGGCTACAAACATTAATAATTGTTTTTTTATGTAAATGGTAAATGGTCTGATTTTCTCTTGTGCTTTTCCATCTGATGCTCAAAGCGCTTCACAGTGATGCCTGACATTCACACACACACACACTCACACTCAGGGTGCTGCCATGCAAGGCGCTCAACTGCACATTGGCTGTAATTTGGGGATTAAGGTCCTCGCTCTTGGGCACCTTCGTGATTGTCCTGTCTGATCGGGAAATTTATCCTGTGATCCTCTTTTCTCAAGCCCACTTATCAAACCTTTAGGCCATCATTTCCCGATAAGACACCAGGTGCCCTTTATTAGCTTCCTGAAAAGCTGCATAAAATGACCCGTTGAATTTTAATTTAACTTGACAGGAGTTAAATTCAACAGAAACAGGTCAGACATGTGCATAGAGACCGACTGAAATAATCTGGGGAAAATTAAATGCCACTCATCGTTGAATCTTAATGATAAAAGATGGCTCATGGCTGAAAGAAGAGCTGCCTTTACACTGGATAAGGGCAAAGAATAAACCACATACATTGTTTCTGACAATGACCCGAGCCAATGTGGCTGCCTTGCTGCAGAAGCCATTCATGTTTTTAGGATGAGCCGAACTCCTCTACTCAAAGATTAGCGGAAAAAAATTGAAAAAAGTCAAAGAAGAATAAAGGTGTACAGTGGTCCCTGTATTTTAAGACCGCATGTTCTGTCAGGTGAAAATCGTCTTAAATAGCAGGTAGTTTCTCACTGCCTTTAGCTTTGTATAGTGTGTACTTGTGTTAATTAAATGCTGTATTTAGGTCATCTTTTAATGCAAGGCTTGTGATTCTGTTTGGTTATTTAATAATCTTATTAAGTAATATATTTGGCCAAAAAAACAACACAGGAAAATTTCTAAGATAATCAATATATTTCTAACAGAAATATTGTAACGCTAGAATAACGGTGATGCAAAAACAGCTGATCTCACGGACGATCGACCAGACTGAATAAACTGTAAAATGCATGTGCACTGTATTTATACTACGATTCCCATGAGCCTCTGCTCGTGAAGTATTGGCACGCTTCGTAGATTTCCAGCCTTATTGTTTATATCATAACATGCGGTAAGTATAATGTGCCATAGGGCGAATTTCCACATACTACGTTTGCGTTGCCTCACGTATCCATCATGACTTTGTGGCGTTTTTGGTCCGATGTACACACGTGTCTGTTGCAGTGCGTGTGTGGAATGTGTTGATGAGAGAGAGAGATAATTTACAAGTGACAGTGAATCCATCAGGGAGTGTGTGCAGAATGGTAACAGAAATAACAAAAAAGAGACACAGATGATTTTTGGAGTAAAAGAAAGTGGGGCTAGGATTATGAGAAGAAAAAGTGCTGGATTATGTATGGTTGTCGGTCAGCTATTTGACCACCAGCCTGTGTTGTGTTGTGCGCAGCTGTTTTTTTCTGCGATTTTTTTTTGACAACTACAATGGGTAAGTGCGCTGTGCAGTTAATATTCATGACTTTAGAGCGTGACGATGTGATCATTGACAAACTGATTGGCCATTCAGTTGCGTTTCAGTTCCGAACTGTGTTTCACCGCTGTTTACAGTCGTAAAAATCACTCCTCTGGCAGGAATACATGGCCTATAGAGAGGCCGTTGGTCGCGTTAATGAGGGGGTTGTAAAATAAAGATGCTTTATAATGTGAAAGCAATCGGTGCACAGAAAAATGGTTGCTAATAGCGGGGATCATAAAATTGAGGGGTTGGAAAATGCAGGGACCACTGTACTCGCCCTAGGCACTTCAAACTCACCCGAACATATTACACCCCCAAAGTCCAGTTTGTTTGACTAGTGTGAGTGTTCTGGTGCGTCTGGCCCGACTGGCAGAGATGGTCTGGGTGCGGTCCAGCTGGACTCAGCCGCGGCCGCATGTAATGTGATCACAAATAACACTGGAGCACAGAACTCTGACGTCATGTCACTGACATGACTGTTCAATTTAACAATTACTGCTACCTATTATTGCAATTTGAATAATACAGTCTTCATTTCAAGAGCATTTGGACTAAAAATGGGTCTGGTTTCTCACCTTATTGATGAACATGAATTGTGGTCAAAGAGCAAAGCCGCTCTGTAAAAATCTTGTCATGCGTGCTGCGTGCAGCATGATTGATTGATCATTTCCTTATTGCATAATTTATTTGGATGGGACAGGTTTTATATGGAGAGGTGGGGTAAAGTAATTATTACCAGAGATCCTCAGTTTTTGAATGCACCATTTCATTCATTTTTATGTGCTGTGCCAGTAAATGTTTCGGTGATTTAAAGCGATCCATAGAAATGAGCTCTTTTTATATTAATCCCGTATGAACATGAGTCATTAATATCCTGTGGAAAAGGAGTTTTCCACCATTTATCTCAAGCATGGAGGCACTTAAAGATGCATTTGGAAAACACACACTGTGCGTCTTTGGATCACCTGCTTTGTCACGCGCACAGCACACTCTGCAAAGAGCGCCGCTCTGCATGCAGATAAAATAAAATAAAATCCAAAGCCAGTGGGATGGGACACATTTGTTTTGTGCCTGTATGAGAAGTGTTCAGACCATCTGTTCTGCTTTCGGCATAAGGAGCATCGCAGTGCGCTCTGCGAATACAGCCAATTTAAAAAATAAATTAAAAAGTGTAGCCGACATAACTTGAAGCTACATGAGAGAAAGTGAATGTAGAGACGAATCCATTCTTGAACACCTGAAAACAAAGAAAAAGCTTTCTTATCCTGTGCTATTTGGCCATAATATATATTACATTCCTTCACGTCCCCATGTCAAACTAATCTCATCCAAACAGGGCTAAACGCAGTAATCTTTCAATGATATACCCCATTACTGTGGTGTGGGAGAGTGTTCTTTCTCAAAATAAAAGTCACGTTCTCTTGACATAGACGTGCTCGGGCTCCGAACGTTTATTGCAATGTGAGTGCAGGCCAGCGGGGGAGTGGGGAGGGAGGAAATTTGTCCGCAGGCAAGGTCCAAGGCACTTGGGCCTCTGAAAAACTTAACAGTGTCCTTGATGCAGTTTTTAAATCACTGTCTGCACTTTAATTTTTCATCAGGACCTTTCTTTATTGATCATCCTAATCCCAAACCAAAACAAGTCCATCTTTAAAATACACATACTGTAGCTTCAGATCTCTGTGGCTCAGACTTTATTTATCCATCAGTCTCTGCCACACTCTTCATTCTTCCATATCTCCCTTATTTTCCATCTTTTCCTTCTGATCCTGCTTTGCTCGTCTCGCTCTCTTATTCCCCTTCCTCATCCATGTTCCCCTTTCTAATGTGCGCACGTCTCAATGGGCTTGTTTCTCTGCAACCACCTCCGCACCCCGCCACACTGCCGCAAGGCTGCAATGTGCCAGACAGTGGCGTCATTGTAATAAAATGTGTGCTAAGCTTCTTTCATAAAGCTTTAATGAGAGGAGGGGACCTGCAGCGCAGCGCATCATCACCACAGTCAAAGATTTGGACACAACAGGTCTCCAGGTACAGTAGCTCTGCCTCATGCATCCCGCTCACTTGCTCTGGAACTATCTCCCCGTTTGAGTCTTTCTACCAGTAGCGGTTTTAGGCACGGGCAAACTGGGCAGCCGCCCGGGGCGGCATCTTACCAGGGGGCGGCATGAGCTCTCGCAAAAAAAAAAAAAAAAAAAAAAAAAAAACAGCTGCGCCGCCGCCGCGAAACGGTTTAGAGGTGGGCGATATATATCGTGAATGTTGTTTTAACGATGTGCAAATTTACATTATCGAGTATTTAAATTAGTTCGCCAAAAACAATGAAACGGGCGCTTTAACTCCGTGTTCAGCAGAAGCGCTCCTCACTGCAGCAGTACTGCTGTTTACGGAGTTTTGTAGCGAACCTCAAACACAGCACGGCATTCCACAACATGTTAGGAGGGTATTAGCTAGCACTCCATTAGCACAAGCGGGACCTTTACAAACGTGGCAACTTGTGGGAGAGGAGTTCGACAGTGTCCAGTGATTCTGAGCAGGTAGGGCAACGCAGCAGCTAAACATCAGTAACCTCGGGTAGCAGATGCTAACGCCGGCTAGTGGACGGCTAAC
>OMMV01209672.1:0-10687 GCA_900302635.1 Chatrabus melanurus | reverse complement strand
TTCAGGCTTCTCTATATTAAAATTTCTAAAAAGATCCTCTTTAAACTCAAACCGAAAACAAATCTCTACAACATGACATAAATTAAATAGAAATATCAAAGCCAAAATATTGGGTTGCATAAGCAAAGGCACCCTTTAGTACAGGGGTGGGCAATCGTGTGCCATGAAGGGCCAAGACAGTCCAGGCTTTTCTTGCTACCGATCACCTCAGCAGGTGATTCCACAGATGATCAGGACTTTAAGTTGAGGTTAGGAGCTCATCAATAAAACCACCTGCTGAGGTGATTGGTTGCAAGTAAAACCTGCACCATCTTGGCCCCTCTTGCCCACCCCTGCTTTAGTATAACACAATTAAATCATGATTTTTACAGCCAGTTTTCTTTAGACAAGTCAGGGGATGAACACATGAACATTTCTAAGTTACTGAATATGTCTTGGACTTCATTCACATCAGTTATTAAGAAATACAAACAGTATGGTACTATATGGTAAATCTGTGTGGAATAGACAGTTCTGAAAAACTGAGTGACTGTGCAAGAAGGAGACGAGTGAGGGAAGCCACCAAGACATTCATAACAACTCTGACCGAGTTACATTATTCTCTGGCTGTGATTGGAGAAATTGGGAGTCACAGCATCACAGTGGTTGTGGAACAGAGAAGGACTTCCATACAAGGAAATGGATCAAATCGATGCTTGAGTCTCCCATGTGCCTTCTGGCAAACTACAGCTGAACGTTCAAGTCTTCTTTTTAAGAATATTCATCTCTGCTACTTCCTCATGATTTTGTGCAACTGTTGGTGCAAAATACAAAATTTGCACGATTCCCAGTTTCTCCAATCACAGCCAGAGCACAATTTAGCTCAGTCAGAGTTGTCACAGTTGTCTTGGTGGCTTCCCTCATCATCATCATCATCATCATCAAATTACTTGAATAATAGATCACTAAGATGGTCAAATATGATGTAAAAGTGATGAAAGGTTAGTAATGACCTGTTTTCTGCAGAAGTATGATTACTGAGAATCAGCATTTTCACACACGTTTCCATGTCCCTCCAAATTGCGCAAATTGAAGTAGTGAATTGAAAATACACAAAACTTACTGGAAACACGTGTATTTTGAAAAAACTCAAATATCGCAAATATGTTTTTACGCTCGCATGAGGTGGTTTTTAAGGCAATTCGAAAAAACCTTATTTCAAAATGGAAACACTTTTTTGAAGTAGGAAGCATCATGTCATGTGACCTGTAATCACATGACGTAAAATGCATAACACTGTACGCTTGGACAAAGTAAGAGATGAAAAGCTTGCTAAACGTTATAAGAGATGATGTTACGGTAATATTGGGTTAAAAAACCACGAAATGGTAATATTTGGTGGGATTTACCCATCCGTCGCTATAATTACAGTTCTCACGAGAGCCTCACTAGAATGACAGTTCTCGCAATGACAAAACCCAGCGGCGGCATTCAATAACTCAATAGTTTTGGTAAATTTTCAAATTTTAAAAGCATTTTGTGAATCCTCACCCCGCTTAAGGTGCAATCTCACCACAACATTTACCCCAGCATTTGGTGAACGTCGGGCAAATTTGAGAAAATTGGCCATACGTCAGCAAAAATCACGTAACCGGAGTTGGTAGCGAACCTCTAATGCAGCTCGGCGCTCCACAGCGTGGTGCTAGCGGAGGCAAGCGGAGGCGGCCGTTAGCCAGTGTGCCATTAGAACATGTGGCGGGAGAGGGGGGTCGACACACCACTGTCCAGTGGTTCTGAGCAGGCAGGGCGAAGCAGCACCCGAGGCCGGCGTAGACGATCGCACCAGGAACTCGGTCATAGCGGAGATTAACTTTCTCTAACGGTCTCCAACGTAGCCAGAGGCACGTTGGCAAATGGCGAGAAATTTTAAACATGTTGGACATTTTTGGACGTGGTCAACGTTCATCGGCGGAGGCTAGCGGACACCGACGTTTGCAAATACGTTCGCCTACGTTGGCCCAACCGTCTGGATGAGATTGCACCTTTTGGACCTTCATCAGTGTACTTTCTGTGTTCATACCGAGTTATAAGGCATTTCATTGCTTCTTGGCACCACTTTATTTATATAGATGACAGTAAATGTACATAAAATACACAAAATTAAGCAAAACCACATTTTCATTGTGGTCATACTAGTTTGTTGTTTAATTATTAAAACCTGCTAAGTGTATTTTTTTTGCATGACATGGATTGGACAAATCACAGGAAAGTGTTTTTAGCTAGATAGGGAAGAGTCAGTTTGCAGGGTTGCTGAAGGTTTCTGTGGGAAATGTGATCCAAAACGCTAGTTGCTGAAATGAGTCAGTGTCAACGTGAGGAGTTAAGGAAGGAGGTAAAGGTGGTAGTTTAGGAAACGAGGACGAACTTTCTCTCGTCTTTTCTAAATATAGAACGCGTGACGTCATTCCTGCAGAGCAAGGATAACGATCGAAGTCTCCCGTGGTCGTGAGCAGCTTAGCTTCTTTCTGTGGGCTTTTCTTTCACGTTTTCTGCCGGAGAGCTGCGGGAGGTGAAGACTCCTCGGAGGAGGTGAGCGGCTGCTGTCAAACGGTCCCGTTCAGTGTGGACGTGTTGTGCAGAGGAAGACGATGTCCGCTCAGGGTTTGTTCAGCAGCGTTTTTTCGTGCTCAGCAAGCCCCAAAAGTGTGTCCAAACGGGCACTGAGGCAGACGAGGAGCTTAGACCCGGCGCTGATGCGACATTATGGCAACGAAAGCCAAGGGACGTCGTACAAGGTCAGTGACCTGTGAGGACACTGCGTGTCCTGTTTTTGTCAGCTGTCACACGGCATCTGCAGGTCATGGTGGAGATAAATCTACTTAGAATACGTCTGGAATGAGTGAATCTATTTCCAGACTTATTTTTACTCCATATAAGAGCTCCAGATTTAGGAAGTGGCTGGAATTCCCACGGGGATGATGTCACGCTGAATATTTTCTGTTAGAAATTAAAAACACCACATAATCCTTGTTTTCACTATATATGTAGGGGAGACCGGGACAGTCGTAACAATTTTGATGCAGCTCCTGAAATCTTATATTAGAGCTCTCAAATTTGTCACAAAATATAATATGTGTTGAAATAACTGTTGTTTGTACAAACAACAGTTATTTCAACACATATCATAATATCATGTATTTCATAATTTGATGTCAGAAACGATGAACTCCCTGTTAGAGCTTATATTGACATTGGAGTAGATTGTGACATTAGTACAGATGAGTCATAACAATAAAAGGAAAGAAGTAAAACGTAGGGCTTCCCTTTAAAATTTACATTAAACCCATTATAAATACATCGAAGAGTTTGAAAAAAAAATTGCGTGTGTTTAATTAGCAATGAAATATGTTACAACAAATGCTGCAAATACTGAATTACTACATTTCCAAATGTTGAATTCTGCCAGCCATAATTTAGTAGAGTTAATTTGAGTAATCAGATAGGACTGTGTGGTCTACTGAAAAAAGATGTAAGAAATTGAATTACGTTTAATGTGATTCATCTTCTGTTGGTGAGGAAAAAAATATTTGTGGTAACACAGAAATCAGGTTCGGTGTTTTGTTTTTTTCCCCTACAAACTCCATGTCTGCTGTTCAGTAAAGTTCGGTTAATTTAAAATTCATATTTGTTCAAATTTATGATATAATATGAAACACAGGTAATATCCTTAGTCTTAACTGGGTGTTTTCAAAGGCTGGTGGACTGAAATTAGCATACTTGACATTGCTGTTTGATATAACATAAATTCTTTCATTTTAAATCTAAGATTTTCAGTGCTATTGTCAAAAAATAAACTACCCAATAAATTTTGTAGTGGCAATTAACACTGCAGCGAGTGCATATAATACCATTTAAAACAGTGCTAAATCAACTCCATCGTAGTGTTCATCAACTTCATTTAACACTTCAGTGGAGTTGATTTGACACTATTTTAAATGGAACCACATGCACTAACTGCATTGTTAATTTAACCTCTTAAGACTCGAGCTTGAACAGGCGCTTCCTGTCTTACTGTATGGTTGTGAGACTCGAACGCTAACCACTGACCTAAGGCAATGACTGGATGTCTTTGTTACTACGTGTCTTTGGAGGATCCTTGAGTACCGCTGGAATGACTTCGTAGCAAACGAGCGGTTACTTAGGGAGACTCAGATGAGGAGTATCACTTGCACTGTGAGGGAGCGTCAGCTTTGACATTTTGGTCATGTGGCGCGTTTCTGTGTGCATGAGTGCATAGGTGTCTTGAGTGTTGAGGACCCCAGTGGCTGGAGAAGGCCAAGGGGACGCCCACGTTTCACCTGGCTGCGGTAGATTGATGGTTACTTTCGAGAGGTGGGGACGGACCGGTTGTCTACCTGGGTGGTTGCCATCCAGGACACAGGGCAGTTTCGTGGTGTCGTGGATGCAGCGAGGCACAGCACCAGCGCATGCTCTCTTACATTTGACTCGACTTGAACAAGAAGTAGTTTTTGGGAGAAAAAAAAGAAGATGTCTCCATATATGGATGCAGGGTCTCAGGAGTTTAACATTACAACATTTAGTGTTTATGTCAAAACTTTCCATTTCAAACCTCCAAATGATTATTTTCCCTCTTTAAAATAATGCTCTCCTTTTGTCCAGCCATATAGTACCTGCATGAATCTGAACAAAGGGGTGTGTACAGCACTGATCACATGACGTATTCCTGATTGGTGGGACCGCTGCAGTCCCAAGTTGCTTAGTGTTACAACTGCCCCCTGTCTCCCCTGCTTGCAGTTATTTCATAAAATAGGAAAGAACCATTTGTTTCTTCAAAGTCTAATTACCACCAATTACACCACTAAAATATGATAGGGTTTTCCAGGCAGTAACACCCCTTTAAAAAAAAACAAAAACATCAGCATGTCACAACAAGTAAACACTTCCGCTGGCATTATTTCAGCAAAAGGAATGTGATGAGTCACCTTCAGTGTCACAATAACACTACTATTAGTCAAAATCCAGCCACTTCATTCAACAATAATTTAGATAAAGACAACTTCAAACAGCATAATTTCGCACATCATTTCACTAATTGTGATGCCGATTTAAGGAAGAAGCATGTATGACTAAGGATTCATCATTTGTTTATACTAAACTTGAAAACTGATAATGGTGCCAACATAACTGACATTCCATTCCATTCCATACTCAATACCCGCTTAATCCAATTAAGGGTCACGGGGTGCTGGAGCCTATCCCAGCGGTCATTGGGCGAGAGGCGGGGTACACCCTGGACAGGTCGCCAGTCCATCGCAGGGCCACATATGGACAGACAAACGCAGCCACACTCTCACTCACACCTACGGTCAATTTTAGAGTCACCAGTTCACCGAACCTGCATGTCTTTGGAAGTGGGAGGAAACCGGCGCGCCCGGAGGAAACCCACGCAAACACGGGGAGAACACGCAAACTCCACACAGAAAGGAACTGGGCATGGTGGGAATCGAACCCCAGACCTTCTTGCTGTGAGGCAAGAGTGCTAACCACTGAGTCACCGTGCCGCCCACATAACTGACATTCCACCTGAATTTTTTTTAATATGATTTAGCATATAATTTGTTCCACCATAGACTCCAGCTATATTTTGCAGAAAATCTGCTGTGCTTAGTGTCATTTTTGTCTTCTTTAATTAGATTCCCTTCCTCCCATTCCCAGATTTTCTGTGTAAATCCATTTTCATCAGTGTCAACATTCAAACTAAGTGTTTTGGAATCATGTTGAGTGGAAGCAAATACAAACTTGGGTTCTCTGAATAATTTAAGGCACAAATCTGTCTGTTTTCTTGCCTCTGTGGTTACTTAGATCTAAGGAATCGGTGAATTTGGTTGTTTAGCATAGTGACGCTTCATTTTCTGGCAGATTGTTTCATTGGAGCCTATAGAAATGTATCTTACAAATTATTTGACGCTGAAATGAAGAGCCCTGAGATATAGGACATATATTCATTCTTCAGTTAGCTGAGGGGTGGACATTAATTGACAAATAATTGAAGGCATTTATCAAACCAAAAAGGCGAAACAATCCTTTGATGCAGCTTCAGAAATGTGAGCATTTGCTGCTTTTCTCTAATTTATATCAGCCATGGAATCTCGGAAATTCTGATGGACACTCATCATTAATAGCTGACATTTTATAAACCAAACAATTAATAGATTGCTCAAAAATATAATCAATATATTAACTCCTTCTATAAATCATTAGTTAATTTCCATAAAAACTACATTATTGATTAGCAGAATGAAGTCTAACAATATTGCTGACATATTTCATTTAAAATTCATTTAATTCTGCTCTAAGAGATGACCTTTATAATATTTATTGACGGTTGTGGCTGTGCTTAAGTTGGTCCTCATGGTAACAGTGTTTGTTTAATATAATGGAAATGTAATACAGACATGACATTGTAATAAGATTGTAATGGGTGCCAGGTGTCTGGTGTCTCTTACAGCCATCAACAAAGTCCCAGATCCTGCTGCCAGAGCCCCCAGAAATGTAATCACAATAAATCTGAATGAAGCTGAGGAGCGAACCCTGGCAGAGACGATATTTAATAGGATTTATGACACTGGGGAGGACTTGCTTTCTGGCCTACGCTATTATGCTTAAATTAAAGGGGCCGTATTCTGTAAAATCAGTCTTTTACAATGAAATATGTTTGGAATTTCATGTTAAACCCCATCAAAGTCACACAATTCTTTGTCTGTCTGTGTAAAATATCCCTCACTGTAAGTAAAATTTCGGCCCAAAACGGCTCATTTTAGATTTCAATGATGTGGAAATCTGTATCTGGACTACTGCTGGCCCTGTGTGACACGCCCACACGATCTGTGGGAGAGAGGCTGTTCAGATGTTATATTGCTCCTGCTTCCCCTCTGTTTACCCTCTATTAGAGACCTGAAAATGTTCTATTTTAGGATGCATTGCATCCCGATCTATTGGATAGTTTAGCTACAAACTTTAATAACAGGTTATAAAACATGTGATAATGTAGCTTGTTAAAACATGTATGATATGACCCTTTTACTGACAATTATTGGAAAGCTGAATTGGTCATATTCACTTCTTTTTTACTATGTTAGTCATATAAAACATGGTTAGCAATCAAGCCTCTGAGTGCTCTACCCACCTTTGACAACTGTGTTGTATGAGAGAAATCCCTTTTTTCCACAAACTGCTGAAAAGGAAATACATGAGTATCAATGGAGCAAATACAGTAGAGCTCTAAATGAACTCAAACTGCATTTTTCTGATTATTATTAATGTGTTCTTGCATTTTATGATTACTTCAAACATATATTGCTTGCTGTGTTATTAATTTTTTCTGGAATAGATGCAGGGTTGTTGTATGTATGTATGTATGTATATATACAGTGCTCAGCATAAATGAGTACACCCCAACAGATTTTCAGAAAATCTTTAGTTTCCTTTTAGAATCATATTTTCTTTGGGATAATATACTACAAAGTACTCCCACAAATGTGGGTCATTGATTGTAAATGAGATTTGTCAATGTGCACACATAAAAAAGCAATTTTTATAACAAATTCATTCAAGACCATGTTGCAAAAATGAGTACACCCCAATGAAAGTATTAGAAGCAAAGCTAAATTTTAGACTACAGAATTGAATTCAACCACAGGTGAGTCTAATCATTAATCACACAGGTGGCCAGCAGACAACTGACTATAAAAGGGTGTTACTTTTCAACTGTTCAAATGGGGGTATACTCACTTATGCTGAGCACTGTACATACATACATACATACATACATACATACATACATACATACATACATACATACATACATACATACATGTATGAATGAATGAAATTGTTATTTACATACATACAATTGATCAAATTAAACTGTTATATTACAAAAAAGTACACAAAGGTGGCTATATTTCTTCAGACGTTATGTGCCACTAATGTATTGATGATTTTAAAAGTGGGTTGTGAGCATTGTTTCATTGCTATTTTGAGCATGTAGTTGACTTTTATTCCCAGTAAAGTTGCCCAATTGACTGCCATGGATTAATTCTTAAACTAATTCTTTAAAAAAGTTTTTTTTTTTTTTAAAGCAAATAAAGCAGTGACCATAGGAAGGCAGTGTGGTGGCCTAGCGGTTAGTGCGGCTGCTTTCAATGCAGAAGGTTCCTAGTTCGAGGCCACCCCTGCCCATTCTCCATGTAATGTTGCGTCAGGAAGGGCATCCGGTGTAAAACCTCTGCCAAATCTACATGCAGATCCATGTGGGATCTGCTGTGGTGACCCCAAATTGGAAGAAGCTGTAAGAACTTGTTCATAAGCAGTTATCACAGGTACGTTGAGCACTCAGAGGCTTGATTACTAACAATGTTTTAATATGACTAGGATTGTAAAAAAGTGAACTTGTCCTTTAATTACCCTTCCAATAACAACCCGATGAATGATTAATAAGTTTTAATCATTCATCATTACTTATTCCAGTTTTAAAGTGATGATTTTTGTATTGTTAATTCAAGACCTTTTTTGGGTGGGGGGTATTTGTAGTTCGTATTACTGCATTTTTATGCTTTTACTTCTCAGGTTTGCTAATAATAAAAAAACACAAACAAGGTAGTTGATATCTGACAGCTGCGGTCTGACGTGAAATGCTTCTTGCAATACTGTATGTATTGCGGAGGTGATGCTCAAAAGGATCAAGCAGTGGGCTTAAAACCAGAGGCTCTTTGGTTCAATTCCCAGTCAGTGCAGAAAATCGCTAAGGGCCCTCGGGCAAGGTCCTTAATCTCCAAGTTGCTCCTGGTGTGCCACTGAGCGCCTTGCATGGCAGTATGCTGACATTGGTGTGTGTGTGTGTGTGTGTGTGAATGGGTGAATGTGAAGCATCACTGTAAAGCGCTTTGAGCATCTGCCTCAGATGGAAAAGCACTATAGAAATGTAGTCCATTTTGACCACACTGCCATCTGTATGTGAACTTCAGTAATCAACATCACATGTTCTGGACGTGCAAGTATGCAACCAAGGGGTTTATTCAGGCACAACAGGCAACAGTATCCAAGAGACAATCACAATAATATTAGTAAAGTCAGGTTGATAGTGTTTAGTCTGTGCAATTTAACACTGCGTCTCCGGGCGTACCACTGCGGCTTTAGACGACTCCATTATTATGACTTAACTGCAGCTATCCAGGCCTCTTGTAAAAATCTACATCTCATATTCAGTTTCTGGCATGCCATTCTGCATCCATTTTAGTGCTCAACAAACAGTAAATCAATTAGGCAACCATAGGTTTAAGACATACCAGGCACCATGAATGTTCTGATAATCTGTGTGGAGATCCATCACTGCAGAGTGCATTGTCATAGTTTGTGTACCCTAATAAGGATTTGTTGTCTATCTGTACACTCACACGGCCACTGCATTAGGTACACCTTGCTAGCAAAGGGGTTGGACCTTTTTTTTGCCAGTGTGTAGGGTTTCGAGGTGTTTATTATCAGAAATGGTTTATAGCATTCATAACATCTATTCATTAGTGTAGAATTATCTGCAACAACAAATTGATGTGTTTTCATGAGTTTAGAATGAGCTCGTCATATCTACATGAGAGCGGGCCCCATCATGGAGGCCACCATGTTGCACCACCATGTTGATACAGCCTAAAAGGGTCATACTTACTCCGTTTTTTTTTTTGCATTCTGCAGCGCTGCCAAAGACTGAAGAAAGAAGAGGAATCAGTGGTTGCTCCCCTATACACTGTCTACTGGTTGCTAGTGCAGGCTAACAAGTTTGAGAACCCTCCATTTTTTTTGAAATGGAGGATCATACATATTGCTTATGCTTAGTCAAAGCAGCATGAATCCCAGTCGCCAAAGAAGTGAAAACGTGAAGAGAAACAAACCTGTGACCTGCGACAGCATAATGCAGTCTGTAATCTTATCACTAGATGACGCTAAATCCTACCCAGGCTCTGTAGCTTTGACTGCCTTAAATCTTTGTGGCATAGATTCAACAAGGTGCTGGAAATTTTTTTTCAAAGATTTTGGTTCATATTGACATGACATCACGCAGTTTCCACACCATCACACCACCAGCACCAGCCTGAATTGTTGATAGAAGGCAGGATGGACACCAAATTTTGACCCTACCAGGGATAGACATTAAGGCTTTCAGCCTACTTGTCCATAGGACAAGTAGGAAAGAAACTCTACTTGTCCTACAAGAGAACCTGGTTGTCCTAAACATCGCGTACCGCGGCGCACCGGAATTTTTTTCAACTTTTAATTCTCACCCTCCATACACAGCTTTAGCCTATTATTATTTAACAGCTTTTGTTGAAGCACACCTGACTGAGTCGTGCATGTAGTGTTTGGTCCTATTGTGCTTTTTACTTCCTCTTTTACTTGTGCACTTGTAGTTATAAATTCACCCCTTTTATAATTTGAATTAATATGTTATTAATATATCTACTTCAACACTGGCCTGGTATGTGCCAAGCAGTAAAAGTAACCGAGTCGTACAATATCAGAAATCTGAGCGCACCAAATACAAGTGGCTCATTTATGTTTTATTTATTTATTTTTAAACGTTAAGTAAACAGATTTTTTTAATACAGCTCCTCAATTCCACTTAGTGCAGAATTGT
>OMMV01209639.1:0-13627 GCA_900302635.1 Chatrabus melanurus | reverse complement strand
GAGGTGACGTTGAAGAATTTGGAGTTTTCTTCATTATTCCATCCACTTTGTGCAATGCGCCAGTACCACTGGCAGCAAAACAGCTGCAAGAGCATGATGCTACCATGCTTGACAGTTGGCACAATGTACTTAGGTTTGAAAGCCTCACCTTTACTTCTCCAAACATACCTCTTGTCATTGTGGCCAAATAGCTCAATCTTTTGTCTCATCTGACCATAAAACTTTTCCCCGGAAGGTATTTGTGGGCAGCTACAAATTTCAGTCTAGCTTGAAGGTGTCGATTTTGGAGCAGGGGCTTCTTTCTTGATCTGCACCCTCTCAGTCCATGGTGATGTAAAACTCGCTTCACTGTGGACAGCGACTCTGGTGTTCCAGCAGTTTCAAGTTCATAGTCGGCCTGAGCCTTGGTGGTTCCTGGGTTGTTCTTGAACATCCTTACCATTTTCCTCTCATCTGAAGGTGATAGTTTGGGTCTTCTTCTAGACCGTGGCAAATCCCACTTGAACACATCCCACTAACTTGCACTTATGAACAATTGTTTGAACTGATGATCTTGGAATCTGCAGTTGTTTAGAAATGGCTCCAAGAGACCTTCCCTACTTGTGTAACTCTAAAATTCACCTTCTTAGATCTTCACTGAGTTCCTTGGACTTTCCCATTGGTCAGTCCAATGAGTGCTGTCAAACGCATCCTTTTTATGCTGACAAAGAGAAACTAGAAGAAGAAGGGTCTTTATTGTTATTGTACATACACACAATGAGATTTGTCCTCTGCATTTAACCCATCCTAATTATAGTTAGACGCAATCTAACCACTAGGCGCAGTGGGCAGCCACTACCAGTTGTCGTCAATCATGATCACTAACGAGGCCTTGGCCTTGTCACATTAAAAGACACTGTAGAACCTTCAGCACAAATTCATTCCAGTGGTACCTACAGATCCTCTGAAGAGACTGGGATTGTCAGGATTCTTGGTGATGCACTTCATACCAAGGAATTAAAAGTATATGGAGCTGCAGCTCACGTGGGCGAAGATGACAGGACATCCATCTGCATTTCACTTTCAAGGGAAAGGAGCAGTTAGTTGCTTGCCACTCCTTTATTCTCACAGAGTAAGCAGAAGTCCATGTTATATCACATAAATCTAAAACGAGTCATCTCAGGCCTATATTTTGCTTATAGCAGGAGAAATTATACATGCATAGTCAAAGAATCGTGGCACTCTGGAGATGTTTAAAATGAAACCTCAGCTATATGTAGCTATGAACTTGGGCTTCAACTAACAATTATTTTCATAATCGATTAATTGCGAATTATCGGTTGTCATATTGTAGCTGTTAGGTCCATAAAATGTCAGAAATGGTTAAAAATGTCAATCGATGTTTTCCAGAGCACAAGATAATGCCTTCAAAGGTCTTGTTTTGTCCACAGTCCAAATATATTTAGTTTACTGTCAGACCAGAAAATATTCACATTTAAGAAGCTGAAATCAGAGAATTTGGATATTTTTAAAAAATGACTCAAAATGATTAATCGATTAATCATTGCAGCTCTTCTATAAACTAGCTAAAAACAGATTTTGCTCTATATGACGTTCTTAACAGAAAATGGTTACTACAGTTATGGTTATGATGAGGGCCAGCATGTGGTTATGGATCGTTTAAGCGACCTTCATAACACTTTCATATGAATTTCTGAAATAAAGCACAAGTCCGCACCTGTGTCCACACAGATGCATCAGTGGATACCTTCTACACGGCTCTGTAATCTCACAGTTGACGCTAGAGCAGACACCTTTGAATGAGACCAGGCTGGAACTGAATGAAATATGCACGAACGAGCATTTGTTTAGGTACATTAGAGAAATGATTGCCTAATTGTAAATGTTCCTCAAATGCAGTGCAATTTTCCAGCATAAAGGCATCAGACACTGGAGAGAATCACCTTGAATACATACAGTACAGTAATATAGTCAAGGCAGTTTAATCCCATTATGTACAGTGATTGCTCTGATCTCGCTCTCTCTCTCTCTCTCTCATCATGGAACGGCGTCCCTTTCCTGTGTACAACGATGCTCAGCAAATCATTTTTCTTAGGATATACAGTATGATTACAGCTGAACAGTGTGTGTTGTTGTGTTTGTGTAAGCGGGTGAGACAGTAAAAGGGAGACGGATAAGTGGAGTTAAATTGCATAGCAGCCAGGAGAGGACCCATTTATGTCCAAGTGCACACAGAAGGTACAGAGACGCGTCCATCTAGCCTCCTTGTAATTGACCTTCAATAGATGGGCTAGCTAATGGAGAATGCAGTGTGTCTTCCATTTACAACGAGCTGCAGTCCATATTTTCTATCGGGCTCTGAGAGCAGTAGAGCTGTTAAATTGCCTCGGGTTTGTCTCTTCCTGGTTTTGACAACAAATTTTTTTAAATGCCATGCAAAGAATATGTTTTCAGTCGCAACTGCAGTGTATTAAAGGACAAGTTGACTCGCAGTCTTTGGCTGTTGTTATTGTGTTTGTTGCTTTCCTCTACGTTTTCGACAAGCTCTCTTCGTCATCCGGAACTAGATGGCGAAATCGCTTGATTTTGTATCGAGTGACCGTGCCTCGAGCCTGCCTCCGTTCCTGAGGGAGGTGCCATCGGTGGCCTGCCATCCTTCTTTCCAGAAAGGCTGAGAAAAGGAGGAGGTGTTGTAAGCGAGCCGGGGTGCACGTGAGGATCAGCAGGTTTACGTGGGAGCGACCCCACTGACCGTTGCTGGGCTGCTGGAAGTTTTTGCAGCCACTGAGCTTTGTTTTTCTCGCAGTAGTTAAGATGCCGGTGGACTCTGCCGGTACCAGACCTGAGACTTATCTTCTCGCTGTGGCATATAATCTCTGAGGATTGTGATTTATAGCTCTGGTATCCCTGTTTGCAGTTTTGTGGGTTTATTTCTTTTTAAATCTTTATTATAAATGGGCCTTTCTGTGTTCTGCATTGTTTTGTGGTTTTACGAATTGTACATCACTTTGAATTTCTCTTAAAATGCTTTATAAAGTTATTATTATTATTATTACTACTACTACTACGAGGAATATAAGCTTGTGCTATGCACAGGAAAGGAGACATAAGCTCAAGATCCGCATTAATGTTTTATTTTCCAGTGGCGTTCATTTCATCCAAAATCGAAATCCAAAATTTCTAACATAGGCTCACAGAGGCAGAGGCGCTTAACCTTTTACGCTGGAAATTGGCTAAGAAGCAGAAAGTCTCTCGTGCTCTCTATGGTGTGCCGGTTGGCTGGCTTTGTCTCTTCTGCCTCTCCAATGAGTGTTGGAAATTCAAAGTTGCCGCTTCAGTTTGTTAATCAGCTGACACAGCATGATGTAATTCACTGGCGTGTGAAGCAAGATGCAGAAAAAGTTCTGGGGTAACAAATATTGTGTTTGTGCAGTTCATACCGTACTAATGCCAAGTCAGGGGTTACACTGCACCGGTGGTTATAGAGGCTGCTGATGTAATCCAAGAGCCACGTCGCTGCTGCTGCTTGAAAAAGTGCTGACAGTGCGCGCGCAAATACGCTGCACTCGGTGCACTGGCTCAGTGCTGGCCCGTGAACTCCAGAGTTAATGAGAGATTGATTATTAGCGTGATTAAAGAAATTTTAAGTGCTCAAGCCAGTGATGTTGTGAGTAAGTTTGCCAAGTGTGGTCACTGTAAGTTTAACGGTTTAGGAGGAGTTAGCAAGCAAAGTCACAACATGCTCGATGCTGATTATATGGTAAGATTATCATCACATTTTACAACCTTAATCATGTTGAATTATGATTAGCAATGAAGCCTCTGATTGCTCTACTCACCTTTGACAAATGCTTTGTTAGCAGGAAAACCTTTTTTTGTCAAATTTGTTTAAGAATGAATGAATGGGAATGAGTTGAGCAGTCATCATGGAAGTTTCAAAAATCTACTGTATGCTCAAAATAGCAACATAAACCATTGGTAACAAAATACCAATGATTACAAAACAGCCTGCTTTGTAATCATTGGTATGTTAGTTGTACAACAATGCCAGAAAAAATATGGCCACCTTGTTTTTTTTCTTTTTTTTCCCTACCAGTTTATATCAATCCTGCATCAGACTCAGAAGTTTGCTTCGGTCACTTTGTTAATAGTTGATGTTGCAGATGGATCTTGCCTCGTGAGGCCTTAAAAAACTTTATTAAAAACATATTGAACACAGAGTATAGTAAGAAGTAAATCTTATATAGGCCGTGAGACTTGTTGGTGCCAATGCTGGGGACAGGTCATTATTCCGAAGGTCCATTGGTCCAAAGGTCCATTGGTCTGAAAATTAGGGTTAGTTATTTAGTTAATTAATTACTTTTAAGGGTTAGGGTTAGTTAGTTACTTTGAAGGGTTATGTTAATAATTTTAATAATTTTTTGTGTTTTGGGGGCTTGCTCCCCAATTTTACAAATAAAATCCTTACTTTTGGGTATTTTATAAATATAATGCATATTTCTACATATAGGACAGGTCCCTTAAAAGTAACTCTATTTTGCTCCATTTTACTAAGTTTGAACTGCATATAACCATTTTTAACCATTTTTGGACCAATGGGCCTTCGGAATATTGACTAGTGACCACCGATGCTTATCTTCAGATTCCATGGGCATGAAGCAGCTGAATCTACAACTCCCCCTGGACGGGATGCCAGTCCGATGCAGATTACTTCCCCAGCCAAGGCCAGTGCCCATCTACAGTTGGATGGACTGGGACAATGCAGATTAAGTGTCTTGTCCAAGGATACAGACAGGTAGCATAAGCAGGATTCAAACCCCGGTCTACATATTAGCAAGTCAACTCCTTATCCACTGAGCTACCAGAATTAACCTCTCTGTTAAGATAGCTAAGGCAGAAAGAGACACTTCACTATTAGCCAAACCAGCTAACATACAGCATTTACCCCAAACTTTATTGAACAATGAACAACACAGGTTGCAGATATCAGTTGCATCATCTAAATGTTTTATTGGTTTATCGGTTTGACGTTGTCAAGTCAAGTCTAGTCTGGGAGCGTGCGCTGATGCTGCGCTTCGCCGTATCCACGACACCATGGAACCGCTCTGGATAGCAACCACCCAGGCCGACAATTACTTTTAAGTTAACAGATTAGCGGTTATCAAAGTTAACTTTTAGGTTAGCTATGTCCGCATTGATAATATCATTCATATATGTGTCGGACTCAGGAGTATCCAGGCTTTTCATTGAAATATTCAACTTTATAGACATTATAAAGCAGTTCGCCTGCAGTGAGCATGGAGAACACTGTCCTCGTTGTCCTTGTCTGAGTCTCTTTCACTCTTTACCCGTCTCATAGCGAGCCAGCTCGAAGATGATAGTCTCAGGCGCAATAAGGGGATCAGTCAGAGGATATTTAATCCACAACGATCCTCCATTGCTGTTTCTCTCCCTTGTTCTTTCTTCTCATTCTCTATTTGTTGCTCTCCCTCTGTCCTCCCCCCCATTCTGTTGCTCTTCTACTGACACATGTTTGCAAAGAGGTAACAACTTTGAGGATAAAGTGATGAATTCACACAGATTGGAAGTTGTATTAACCCCATTTGGCTATGTTTCTGAAGAGCCTTACTCACATCCAGATGAACTTGTCATCATGCTGGACTTTTTCCATGACAGAGTTGATTGTTTGTGTGTGAAAAATGGTTATCTGCAGACAAAAATGCTGCCTCCAGTAATATTTTTCCTCAGATTTCAGGATCAAGAGCAGAAACCTACCTCATATTATAAGAAACTATCGCCCTGATTGATCGCCCGAATTGATTGGAGTGTCACAAAATCCCTTCTCAGCTGGTGGCTGCTTTTTGAATAATGGTGCAAACATGCAGGCCTGGAAAATGTTGTAACAATTATGCATACAAATTTTCATTTGTTATGCATGAGCTGCATATTGTATAATTACATGAAAATCAACCTTTTGGTGGAAAAATAATTAGACCCAATGGAACAATTTGTGTAGCTCTTTTTAAACCTTTAGCTGGTAACGACTGATTTCTCCTTGCCAAAGTCAAACCTTGAAACAGCAGGGAATGACGTAAGTGCTCGCCCCTCAGTGTGGTGAAAACAGGAGAAAACTACAGTTTAATTTCTTTGCTGGTTGACAAGCTGGCAGCAGGATTCAACAGGATAAAAAATTTATGTTGGGTAGACAGTCAACATTATTCACATTGTTTTACATCAGTAAAGCCTTGGTCACAACTGGACGCACAAATTGTGGGATCGTACGTCCCCTGCGAATTGTGGGTGCCGTGGAGGTCGTAGAGGTAGAGGAGGGCTTCAGCAGAAAGGCGTACATCTGGAGTGCGAGTCGCAGGGGCTGTGGTAGAATCTACATTCTGAACACTCTTTTTCACTCTTATACACTCTTATTTTGAAGGGCACTCGTTGCCCGAGTGCCCTTCAAAATAAAAGCACATTCCAGCCGGCTGGATAATAACACTCAGTGGTTAAAAGGCACGGAACCGTCTGCTGGATTAATGCTTAACAACACGACAGGGGCCACGTGAGATGTCCTTTCAAGCAGGGACGCAAATTGCAATGTGCGATTGCCGTGGAGATCATACTCACTTCTTGAGTGTGTCTTGCTACATGCGTACGTGGCATGCACTCACCACTTACGAAGAGAATGGAATGCAGGTACGTATGTGGTACGTCACAGTTGCATCACTTTTGTGTCACACTTGCCACACACGCTCGTGATGACGTCCGGACGGCTCCTTGCGAACTCCTTGCGGGGGGAGCAAGTTACCCTTGCGGCCTCGCTGTTCGCTGGGAAGTCGTAGAATTTATTGACATGTCCAAAGAGGCCAGTTTGGTGCAGCTCCACAACACTACACACAGACCACTCTCAAAGGTCAAGATCTCTGGAATCTGTTGGGGGATGCCAGCTCATGTGAGAATTTAGTGTGCATGGGAAACAATCAGTGGTCAAAAACTATGTTGGCAAAATCAAAGAGGAATGGTTTGCATACACTGGCTCGTTACATTCTTGCATGTGTGAGATGGATCTTACATGGTCCTTGGTGAGACTGTGCCCCACAAAGCTGTTCGAAGTGGACCTTGTACCAATTCCAGCTGAGGAACAGGTTGTGCCAGCTTGGAGTGGATTCAGTGCTCTTGTTCATTCCTATGTGCCTCTGCCTACCAATATTGGTTACTGATCCATGATTGCTGATTCGCCTTCAGACTTTAGTCCAGTTTACACTGTCATGAAAAATGTTGAAGCTAAGATGGCAAGCCTTGGTCAGAGAGAGAGAGTGTGATCACATTTGATTTGGCTGTATATGTCAAGGCAAAAGAGATTCAGTGGAGGGAACCCAATGGGTTTGCCAGCAATTTCCTGTTTTTACTGGGAAAGAAATATGATGGCACTGGCATAGAAAACCTCCTCATGGAATCAGGGGTGTATGGCAGTGGCACCAATATGGTCCTTTTGAGTGGCAAGTCATACATCCGAGGTGTGTGCGCACACAAGCTCATAATGGAAGCTATATTTCGTTTACAGTGGCAAAGCTTCCTCAAATGGCTATCGAATCACTGTCATGACATGGATCAAGAAGCAGCTGTAGATGTAACAAAGCGTGGTCGACTAGCTATTCAGGCTAGCACAGACTTTGCAGATGAAATTTTAAAAAAACTCACCAATGAGATTACAGTAGTGGAGAAGTTCACAGGTTTCAAGAATGAGGCCCATGACATATCAAGCCTGTTTACTGTCTGGGATAATTATATAAGTACGGTGCAGCTGTTGCTGCAGTTCATTAGGGCTTAGCGATCTGGCAATTGGAGGCTTCACCTCAACAATGTTGCTGTGATGACACCCTACTTCTTTTCCATGGACAGGCAAAACTATTCATGGTGGCCACCTGGTGTACATCACTGACATGCAGCAGCTAGTGGATATGCACTCTACTGTGCACAGTGAATTTCTGAAGGGAAACCATGTAGTCAGCCGGTCAACTGAGCCATTTGCTCAAGTGTGGACTGACATGGTGTTTGAGCAGTTAATCAACCTGGACTCTAAGAGCAAATGTGGCATCATTGGTGGTTCCTAACTTGCCAAGAACATGCCATTATCACCACATCTCTGAAGGAAATGGCTGAAATGTAAGATTCAGAGAGAGATGGGACACACAAAGAAGTAGCATCCACCAGAAGAAAGAAGGATGAAGAAGATGCTGTGAAGCTCATAGACACTATCATCACTGGTCTATTGTCAAACCCATTCTGTCTTGATGGCACAGAGCATGATGGTGACACCTTTCCACTGCTCAACATTGCTACTGGAGTTGTGAGGCCACCAGCCGCGATACAATAAATTCTCAAGTCCTGTGATCTGAGATGACTAGATTTGTTCAAGAAAGACTGAATACCAATGAGGTGAGTTTCTGGAATTCCATACCAACGCTCAATATCAGCACATTCACCTCAGTTTCAAAGAAGAAGCAGTGAAAACAGCTGATGGAAAGGCACTGACTGTGAAAGCTGTCTGAGACCTGTTTGGACGACTGGTCATCTCAGCCAAATCAAGAGATATTAACCTCAAAGAAGTCCTCAGCTATGAGCTGTCAACAGTTCCATACTCTTTGGCTTACTCAGATGGAACTCTCCGAAAGACTATGAAAAGCATGCTTCTCGCTGAACTGGAGAAGAAGGTGACAGCGTCTGGAAAACTACCAGCAGCTGACAGCACAGTGTCAACTGCATACATGATGGATGCGCTGGCTTTGATTCAGATGTTAAAATCTGGTGGTGCATCAACTTTTGGTGAGCTAGCATCCAAGTACTATGATGTAGTCACTGCACCACTAGGGAAAAGCGGCTGCCCAAGAGTTGATCTGGTATTTGACCAGTACCAAATTCTGTCAATAAAAGCTGGTGAGCGTGCTAAGCGTGGACTCTCTGCAGCTCTGGTGATCAAAATCACAAGGCAAGAAACACCGATTCCAAAACAATGGCAAAAGTACATTGCTAATCCAAAAAATAAGACCAATCACCGTACCTTTCACACAGAAAAGTGCTGTGATATAGGTAGTCCATCAGGTACATGCCAGAATTTTGCCTGTTGGTACCACTCAGGGTGGCCATGGTTGAGCGGTATCAATGGAAAGGTGTGCTGTTCAGGAATTCATTTCATCCTGCAAGCAGCCTTGATTTAGCAGCTTTCCCTCTTGTACTAGGTCAATGAAGGATTACAAGGGGGTCAAAATTTCAAAATCCTCCAACCATATTGAAAAGTAGACCATATTATTTGTCTGATCATGAAGATTCCAAAAAGCTGTAGTTTGGACTATCGATGACTGAATGTTTTGGAGTTATGGGGTAAAAACAGCAAAAATGGTGGCAAAGGTCAATTTCAGTTTCTATATGGGTCAAAAGATAAGTTGCTCTAATTTCGGTGAAAAGTGAGCAAATTACTAGTTGAGCTAATAGGGTTTAGGAATAGTTTCCACCATCTGTTATGCTTAGTTATCACGTTACGGGGTTAACATTTGTCATATGTCACAGTATCCAATGGACATTGAACTTGTTTGACCATTACTTTGGAGACCACGTATTCAACACAGTCAAAACTATTCCATTTATAAATTTTGACCCCTGTGTAATTCTTCATTGACCTAGTACCAGAGGGAAAGCTGCTAACTCAAGGCTGCTACCAGGCTGAAATGAGTAGCTGATTAAAACAGCTTTCCAATGATACCACTCAACCTTGGCCACTTTTTCAGTACCGACTGACCACTGCACCTGGCAGACTAAGGTGTTGACAAGTTGAAAGCTGATGAGCAGATGGTACTTGGGGGTGGCTTTAGTGATGGAGAAAGGTTAGTGCTTGTGATAAAGGGTCAAACAGAAGAAATTCCGATGCTGAAATCTAACCACGAGGAGGCAGGTACAAGGCTGCTCTTGCATGCCAAGCATGAGAATTATAATCAAGTCTCCAGACACAGACGTAGCTGTGCTTTGTGGGGTACATTTCAAGAACATTGGCTGTAAACAACTGTGGTTCTGCACAAGAACTAAGGACAAGATCAGACACGTTCCCAGTGGCAGAAATGGGACAGCAACTTTGCAGCTCATTGCCAGGTTTCCACGCCATGACTGGCTGCGATTCCAACACTTCACTGTTTGGAATAGGCAAGAAAAAAGCCTTCCATGCCCTTGGTGAAACAAGTGAGTATCAGTGCAGTCTGCCACAGCTGGGAACTAGAGCAACCATCACATCAGATGTCCATGTAGCATGTGAGAGATTTGCATGGAGCCTGTACACGAAGAATGAGAAAGCTGGGAAAACAGCAGATGAAGTCAGATACTGGGCTTTCTGTCAAAAGGGACAGAAAAATGAAACTCTTCCACCAACATTAGACAGTCTTGCACACCACATATTTTGTGCAAACTATCAAGCACTCATTTGGCAGCAGGCACCCCAAGGAATACTGGATAAACGTTCACCAGGCGCGAATGGTTGAGCAGTTGCAGGTGGTATTATGGAGCCTGTGCTCATGACAAAGGAGCCACCACCTCGTGCACTGATTGAGCTTAGGCTGGTATCTCATTGAGAGACGACTGTTTGGCGATTGTGACAACTGACTTTTTAGACGACTGCTAGACGAATTTGGACAAGTTTTTGGCGACATTGGGGCGACATGTTTGCCACTTTTTGACGACTGTTTAACAAATTAGATGACCGCTGGGCGTCTTGTTGAAGAATATTTGATGAATATTCGCTAAGCGGCCATATGTCTGTTGTCCTCAAGTCGTTATTTACCCGACAAATGACCGGCGGCCGCATTTCGACCATCATCCTTTGACCTTTAGCAAATGAAGCGAACCGGGTGGCTGAAACAGACCGGGGGGCGACTTGGTAGTGGTCTACTGTCTCCTTGGCGAGTAAAAAGACTAGAGAATAGTTAGAGACAATTAGCCAAAATAAGCAGTCGTTCATTCGCCACCAGGGTTTTGAACATGTTCAAAATCCGCAGGTGAATGAAATCGAGGTGAGCAACTAATTAGCGAATGGGGATACTGATTCCAACTGCTTAGAGAATCATTTCAGACGACATTGAGACCAAGAGCCTGAATGAATGGCCATTCATCTCACTCGCCAAACGGTCGCAAGCCCAGTGAGATACCGGCTTTACCGTTCGTCACTGTTGAGGTACTGCATTCACTACAGGATCCTGTTCCTGCAAGTCAAACGGAGTGTGGTTGCACAGAGGCATGTGAGTGCGTGGCTAGTGAAGTGATGCAAGAACCACAAGAGCACACTGGATGATATCAATGATGATAAATAGATAAAACTCACTAGTTCTGACTGAAACAAAAGTGTTACAGCACTTTTCAGTTAAATTAGGCTTTATTTTCAAGTGACAGTTGATGTTGTGGATGGCTGAATGTCTCTTTTGCATGTTTGTAATGTGGAATGCAAATTAGATCTGTTACTTGTACAATGTGTAGGCCTTCACAAAAAATAAGGCCTACCCTCTCGTAACCTTTTTGGAGGGTATAGAAATTGTGAACACAAACACACACAATGTGAGGCAACAGGTAATCTCATTGATTTTATTTTGTTCTGCGTCATAGGAGGTATAATGTGTGGAGCCCCAAAACACAACTGGACCACATATCCCATATTTTTGGCAATGTAATGGCATGTTTGTGTCTCATCTCATTCCACAATTTAACTGTACATAGTACCTGGACGAGTTCCAGAGACACCAACCTACCACGCTGTCACATCAAACCTTAGATGTAGTGTGTGTTGAAGGAACCCATTTCTGCCAGATCCTTGCTCCTGGACTAACAGGCTGAACCCAAAGCTGAGGAGAGCTGAGATTCAAACCCTGTTAGCTGCTCGGCTTTAAGTATTTTCTGTTTTATCGACCCAGTCAGGATGTTTACCTGATTTAGCCTCTGGCAGGAAACAGCAGAGCAGTGTTTATGATCGGATCCAAATGGGAATAAGTTTGGAGGATTGTTGTGAGTGATGCAGACCCAATTTCAATTGACTGCTTTACACTAAACACAGGAGGCATTTCCAAATACACAGCTGAGCGGCAGAAATGAATGTTCAAAGTGTAACTGCTTTAATGTTATTTGGTGTTGTACAGCAGCAAATATGAGCGGTTGTTCGCTCTTGCGTGTGACCGTGTTGAAAATTGTTAATGGACTTTGGTCTTTCATTACCCTCCTACTGTTAGACTCGTCTCTGGAGCTGAATTTAAATGAAGGCCGACAACTAAGGGAAAGAGGCAATCTGGATGAGAACAGCACAGCTGGGTGCAGGGTTCCTAATCCTTAGTTTTGCCTTGCACTGCCCTCTTCAGACGGATAAGTGAACTGCTGCTGAAACCCAGCTGCTTGCACATTTTCAAGAAAATAATTCTTTTTTTCATTCACCTGCTTGCAACAGGCAGTCAAACAGGAAACACGATCGCATAGAATGACTATATGTCCAAAAATACAATGTCACCATAGATCCTGAAACTTTGCATGGAAATAAGCAAACATCCGATTTGCTCTCTCCCTCCACTGGATTGCGTGCGCTTTCTGCAGTTCATACTCACAATCACGGCCTTAAAAATAACTTTAAAAAGTTAATCTATGCAAACGAATCTCTTCTTTCACTTGGTCGAGGTAGACACACATGAGCCAATTTTGAGCGCCATTTGTCAATGACCGCCTCTGTCTTTCCTCTGCACACATGCACAGATAACCCCCCCCTCCCCACCACCACCTCCAGACACTTTAATCAGTTTGCAAAGGACTAATTGCACAGGTAGACGTCTAAATATGGAGGTATTTCAATTACTCGATGTGGTCTAGCTTCAGGCGAAATACAGCTCATAGAGACTAATCAGTGAAGATTGATTAAGGCGAAGTTTAATTTTGTGTGTGTGTGTGTGTGTGTGTGTGTGTGTCTCCTCATCTTAGCATTTAAGGTTTGTAAATGTCCATCACAATTTTATTATGATCGCAGTATCTCTTGGGACAGATTTACATGTCAACGTTTTCCTGTGTACGACTTTGTAAACAGGTTACACTAAAATAAGACATGCAATCTCACTATAAACTTTACCCCAGCATTTGATGAACGCAGGGCAAAGTCAAGAAAATTGGCCAAACGACAGCAAAAATCACTTTATTGGAGTTTGGTAGCGAACCTCTAACGCAGCTCGGCGTTCCACGACGTGGTGCTAGCGGAGGCCAGCGGAGGCGGGCGGTAGCCAGCGCACCATTAGAACAAGCGGGACTTTTGCCAATGTGGCAACGTGCGGGAGAGGGAGTCGACACACCACTGTCCAGTGATTCTGAGCAGGCAGGGCGAAGCAGCACCCAAACATTAGCCAGCTTAGGCGATCGCACCAGTAACTTAGGCTAGCGTAGGGAACTTGGTCGTAACGGAGATTAACTTTCTCTAACGGTCTCCAACGTAGCCAGCGGTACATCAGCAAACGGCGAGAAATTTTAAACATGTTGAAAATTTCAACGTTCATCAGCATAGGCTAGCGGAGGCCAGTGGACACCGACGTTTGCAAACACATTTGTCGACGTTGGCCCAAACGTCTAAGAT
>OMMV01209552.1:0-12468 GCA_900302635.1 Chatrabus melanurus | reverse complement strand
TCTGTGCACTGTAGAATGGCATCACAAGCTCGTTTTTTTGGTTTTGGCGTTTATCACGTTTTGGAAAAGAGCTCTTCATATGTTGTCACAGGGAATTCCCCTCAGCAACCATGTGGATTTGACAGAAGACAACACAGCACACAGTTTTTCCACTGTGGGACCTCAAAAGAAGCCCAGAAGGGGAAAATAACACAGAAAAAAACATTAGGGGGAGGGAAGGAAAAGTTTTGGGTCAAGATACAATGTGATGAAATGTGGATACTGGATGCTCAAGAACAGGGTCTCCAGAAGGCCTTTTCATTTACATGAAAGAAGCTACAACCCAAAATGTTGTATACAAAGAGGCTCTGGTATAGAAATAATAAAATTGTTGTTATCTTTATCTCATATCATGTGTCAAAGAGTTTTCCTTCCATCACGTAGTAACAAAGAGTAGTAGGCCTTGTAGCAGCAAACTTCCTCAGTAACCCATTTACATGCTACACTGCCAGAAATCCACCGATTTGCTATGCAAATTTAATAGAAAAAAACAGTATAGTAATCAACAATCCAGAGAAAATACAACATTCTTAAAGATTTGAACAACACAAGGACAAAAAGTACCATCATAAAAAAGGTAAAATAGAAGAGATACAACACTCAACATCAAATATTTGCTCTAAAACCAATCAGTTCCAAATGAGCGTGATAATGACTGTACCTAAAATCATACAGTTTTAACGTGACTTTTTTGTGCAACAGAGGGCAATATATAAACATAGACATATATAAATGTATATATAAACATAGACAAACATGTATACCGTATATAACAGAGTGCAATATATAATACAGTGCAATATAGTGACTTTTACCCTATCAATTAGCCATAACCTAAATTAGAAAATGGTCATTTGTTTAACCTGCCAGTGCAAGTAAAAGTATTCTAATTGTGAATGAGATGTTATTTTAGCTAAGTAGATTTTTTTAAAGATCAGTTAAGTTGCATAGTTTTCGTTTTCAGCCCTCCAACTTTCAGTTTTTGCACCAATGACTTAAATGCCAAAAGCCAAATGTCTGGCTTTCTTGCTGGCAAAATCCTTTATCAAATCCTTAAAGTCCAGCGTTAAAGCCAACTGGCTTTCAATGGATAGTGTGGCAAGGTAGTTTAAACTTTCCTTAGACATTGTTGATCTCACATAACTCTATTAATTTAAGCTTACTAAATACCCTTTCTCCACCAGCAACAGTGACAGGAAGAGTGCAAAAAAATTGCATTGCAGTGAGCAAGAGTAGAGAATTCAGATGGGAAAATGGCAGCAAATATTGCACTGAGATGTCTTATTTCACTCTCAAACTGAGGTGTGAGGTCCCCAGTATACTTAATTATAGGTGGCAGACAAACAGTCACTCAAATGCCCCACTTTTATTATGGCCGCAAATTCCTCGACAATACTTGCAGTTTTTTGGAAACGTGTGTCCAAATCACTGATAATGTGGTCCATGGCAGAGATAAGAATAGTGTTGCAAAATGCATTGTCTCCACTTTCCTCCTGACCTTCTTCAGGGATCTCATCAAATAATCTCTTTCTCTTCCTCTCACGGCTCAGTTCCTTTTTAAATTTAGATGGCACCACCATCTGACTGGCAATCAAGGATGCCTTTGAGAGGAGAGCACCCCAACTACATCTGACATTTTGCAATTTCATTTTTAAGGTCAATCACATTTGCTGCCTCAACCTCAAGGGATATTTTCCCCGATTGGAAAATGGCATTCCTGTCATCGATGCACTGCAAAAACGGTCAGAACACAACACCAAAACACTTGAAAGACTGCATGTACTCAATCTGGGCCTCAGGGCCTCAATGATATTCGGCAAGTGTTTTGCCACAGGCTTGACAGCATCACACTCCAGCGAGTATCAGGTAAGCTGTGTAGGGAGCAGCCTGTATTGTTTTTCTATATAGCCCATAGCTCTGGACTGGCACTTACAAATGTGTACAGGCGATTGATGTAGCCAAAAAATGTAGACACTTGCAGATTCAACGCGTGGGAGTCACAAGGTGAGATTGTAGCCAGATAAATTTTTTTTTTTTTTTTAAATATTTGGGCCTGGACTCCCTTGATTTTCCCTGACATATTTGCTCCATTATCATATCCTTGCCCTCTGCAATCATTGATGTCTATTCCGAGGTCCATAAGCACAATATCATCCCTGCTATTTCACTTCCTATTGTCTTGTAGAAATCTTCAAATTCAAGGAATCTTTCAGTCATCTCCCATTCGTCCACATTTTTATTGTAATTGACATATCGTATGAGCCCAACATTCTGCTCAGTGTGGGAAATGTCAGCCGTAGCATCATAAATAATCCCATAGTATATACATACATATGTTCAAGTGTGGAGGAGCTGGACAGAGAGGTTTAAATACACATGGAGGAGATTTGTCCATAAAATATTCATCTGTGCCAGTGTCGATAAAGACGCCGAGTTCCAGTGGGCCGGATGATGCTTGCAGGGTGGCTGGCACAATAGGTCACTGGGTGTAGGACTTGTTGGAGGTGTGATTCATCAGGCGTCTCCCTTTTCCTGCTGAACCTGATCTTTTAGCGGACAAGCGGCCATGTAATGTCCCGAGGTGCCACAGTAAATACAGAGGCGCATCCTCACCCGCTGTTGATGTTCAGAGCAGTCGACCTGCATAGGTTCTCCATGGACACAGGGACTGCAGCTGACAATCTAGGAGGCGAGACAGGTGTTGCTGTATGGGGCCCCGGGGCATGTGAACACCGCCATCGACCCGGAGTGGTGTGAAGGTGTTCCAGCTTTCGTTCATGTAATTGCTGATCGATCTTTGTGGCTAAGGCCACCAGGTCATCGACGGTCGAGGGCAAGCCAAGAGGAGCTAGATGATCCTTGATCTGTTCAGATAATCCCCCGACGAAGACATCACAGAGGGCAGCTGAGTTCCAGGTGCTATCTGCTGCGAATGTCCGGAATTTGATAGTATAGTCCAAAACTCTTCCAGAGCCATGGCGTAGCGACAGAAAACCAGAAACTGCCTCACGCCCGGGAGCTCCAGACTCAAATACCTTCCACATGGCCTGAGAGAAGGTTTGTGTAGAATGGCAGACGGCGGACCAGAGGACGAGAAAAGATCGACACGGAGAAGAACAACACTAAATCATGCAAAGAATAACTGTCAAGTAGGAAAACTGCTGGCGAGCACAAGGAGACGGTAAGTAATAATAATAAACGCAGTAACAGAATCCAAAGAATCAAAATGTGAACACCAGAACCATGAACCATGACAATAACAGTAAAAGATCAAAATATATGCACTGCGTGCACAATTATTAGGCACGTTGTATTCCTGAGGATTAGTTTTATTGGTGAAAAAATCCAGTACTCTCAGTCAATCCAAAATGTTAATAAACCTCAAACCTGAATGTTGAACAAAGGAAAAGTGAGTTTTGTTTCTCAGGGGAATATATATGTGTGCACAATTATTAGGCAACTATTAGTGTGCAGAATTATTATGCAGCTAAATGAAAAAGTAAAATTTTCCCATCTCACTTGTTTATTTTCATTTATTAGAGTAAATATAACAAACAACTCAAAACTACCAAATAAACACTTTTGACATTTCAAAAATATTCAGTAGCCACCCTTCTTTTCAATAACTGCCATGATCCTTCCATCCAAGGAGTCCGTCAGTTTCTTGATCTGTCGATGATCAACTTTTGGTGCAGCAGCAACCACAGCCTCCCAAATGCTGTTCAAAGGTGGATTGTTTCCCCTCACTGTAAATCTCATGTTTAAGGCCCAGTCACACTATGACGTTTGAGCCGGCAGCTGGTAAACGAGGTGAAAGTGAGAGAAAAGGAGAGAAATGTGGCGAAAATCACGTTCCCGGAGTTTGGTAGCGGACCTCAAACGCATCACAGCCTTTCACAACATGTTGTAGCAGAGGCAGCCGTTATCCAGCGCTCCATTATAACAAGCGGGACTGTTGCCACTGTGGAAACGTTCGGGAGAGGGGTTCGACATACCACTGTCCAGTGATTCTGAGCAGGTAGGAGAACCAACACCCACACATTAGCCAGCAAACACGATCGCACAACGCGCATGTCGCAACGATCTACTGTCTGTAACGGTGTCCTACGTGGCCACAGGTACGTCGAGAAATTTTAAATATGTTGAAAATGTGTTTGCTGTTCATCAGCGAACACCGGCGAATGCCGCAGAAGACCGCCGAAGGCCAGCAGAGGCTGGCAATGACTGATGTGTGCATATTCGTCGGCCCAAGTGTCACAGTGTGACTACGCCTTTAAGAAGGACCCACAATTTCTCAATAAAGGTGAGGAAGGGGGCCATGTGATTGTTCTGTCATCTTTGAGGCCTTTGTTGGCTACCCATGCAGTGGAGTACTTGTTGATGAATCTTCTTTCCCCTCTCACAGTCCCGTGTGGGTATGACAAAGGGGTGAATTGTTTCGTTGTCTGACAGGGTACACAGGTCACAGGTCATAAAAACAGGTAGAGAAAACATACAGTCACCGTTGTTCATCATCTCAGTTCCACAGGTTCAGCCCACCGCTCTGGCCAGGACGTCATCTTCTGAAGTAGTTACTGTAGTTAGTGTGGGTCTGTGACGTCTCTGCATTTGAGGCTGGTGGGGCCAGGCCCCACCAGATGTCGCTGTTGAGCAGTGCATGACATTAATTCAGTCTGACAATATATATTTTTCTTCACAACTCACTGATATTGTTGTCATTACATATGACAATGGGTAGCACTGTCATGCATTCCAAATATGTTGCTATATCTGTTGCATCAAATTCAGCTCTGCTCCTAACAGTCTCCGTTTGGTGCCCGTGGGGCCGGCCCGTCAGCGTTTGTTTGCACAAGTAAGCAGGTGTGCACTGTGTGCGCACGTTCAACGTGCTTTCAATAATGAGCGGTGTGGGGCCAGATCAGGATGGCCCGTGCTGATAGCAGCCAATAAAATGTCACACTAATTGATTTGACTTACGTCAAGACGTAATATTCCATTTCGGGACACTAAAATTTAAACGAGGAGAAGAAGAAAAAACAGTTGTGTTAGCCACCACTAGCAGGATGATAAAATGAATCAAGTGGACGATTTATTAAAAGTTAGATTTAGCAGCTTGCCATTAGAACAAAAATTAGAGATTAAAGGTTTGGGACCACAGCAGCCAGAGGATTTTAACATCATTCAGCCGGGAAAAGACAAAAACCACTCCTTCAGTCCAGAGTGGTTCAAAAGAAAAAGATGGCTAACCGCAAGTGCTGCTAAAAAGTCACTCTTCTGCTTTCCTTGCCTTCTGTTTGGAGGGGACACCACTCGGACCAGCACAGGATTCAAGGATCTGAAGCATCTTTCAGAACGACTGGTCCAACACGAAAGCAGCGAGTCACAATGCCGTTAAATTAGGCGTGCTTGGAAAGACGAACGTGGCGGCTCAGATTGATGCCGCTCACAAACTCGCCATTGAGCGTCACAATCAGTAAATAGAAGAGAACAGGTATGTTCTTGGCAGAATAATAACGTGACTAAAACTTTGAGGCAAATGTGAAATTGCTCTGCGGGGCCGTGATGAGTCATCAGCTTCATTGAACCCAGGCATTTTTGAAAGGATGTGTGAGGGTGATTCCAGACTCAGAAGACATTATGAGTCACAGCTCTGTTTCGAAGGCGCCTCAGCAACGATTCAGAATGAACTTTTGGAATGCATGTTCAGTGTGTATCAGGAGGAGGTTGCCAAGCAGGTGTCAGAAGCCCCTTTCGCTGCTGTTCAAGCGGACGAGACAACGCATGTGTCGTGCAAATCACAGATGGTCATTGTGCGACGCTACATGACTGGAATGACAGTGAAAGAGAGGTTTTGGAGTTTTGTTGAGGTTTGGGATAAAACAGCTTCTCTTGCAGATGCAATAAAAGATGCACTGGAGCCACTTGGCCTTAAGGATAAATTAATTACACAAACCTACGATGGTGTGGCAGTTATGAGTGGGCGCATCAGTGGGGCTCAGACACTGATGAAGGAGTCTTATCCAAATGCACAATTTGTGCATTGCTATGAGCACCAGTTAAACCTCACGCTGCAGCAGGTGTGCTCAGCAAGAATATATGATTTGAAAGTGGGTTTTTTTGCAGATTTATCTTCTTTTGCAACTTTTTTTCCCCAATTCACCCAAAAGAACAGCCACACTAGCAGAGACTTCAGATCGGCGCTTACCCGGGCCTCCAGCTCCTCGATGGAATTTCAAAAGCAGAACAGTGAATGCTGTTTGGGAGAACCGTGCTGATATTAAAGACTGTCTGGATAAGGTACGGACCGAGCTAGGATGGGACAGTGTCACCATACATGAAGCCTATGGCCTCTCCGTGCATCTGGAGGATGACGAATTTCTAGTTTTTGCTCTTTTTCCCAGGAGCTGATGCCAGAAGTTGACATTCTGTATAACATCCTGCAAAAATGAGATATAGATGCAGCCACGATTATCCGTGCAATGGACAGCTTCAAAAACAGCGCGGGTCGACTGAGAGAGAGAGCGGATGCAATAGCTTGGGAGAGGGAGAACATCGGGACAGAACGCAGAAAAACGCAGAGATTTTGCATAAATGATCACCTTATTGCAGCACAACTTGTGGACGGCACACTCTTCAGCAAGTTTGTCACATCATTTCCCAGTGCTGCACTTGAATGTGCAATCAAAATTTGGCCAATTGCAAACAAAGCTAAACTAGAAACTGAACTGGAGTCACTGTACAGTCACTCTGAGCTGCACGCAGGAAATACACCGTCTCTACTTCAGTTCATTCATGAGAACAACCTCCAGGACGCCTTGTCGGAAACAGTGTCACTGCGAAAAATCATAATCACTACTCTGATGACCGATGCTGAATCAGAGAGAAACTTTTCAACACTGAAAAGGATTAAGATATTTACACGCAACACCATGGGACAGCAGAGGTTAAATGCACTTGCCATGCTTTCAATTGAAAACGAATTAATTCATGGATTGATGGACTTTGACAAAAAAGTGATTGACAAGTTTGCTCAGAAGAAAGTTCGTCGTGCACCCTCTCTTTTCAAGCAGTGAATGTCACTGGTGAGTCTATTTTGCATTATTACAAGGTTGTTTTGACTGTAAGTGAAGGACCTTAAAGCGATGGCTGTCCCTGCTCAGAAATGTTGTGTTGGATGTGTTATAACGGTGATCATTTACTGCTTAATAAGTTTGGATTTGTAATTCAATGCAGCATAACAGGGAAATACCTCTGTGAGCTCAAATGCTATATTGATATCTCAGTCTCCATTTTGGCTTAATCCTGCCCCCGTTACATTAATGAGAGCTTGTGATTTAATTGATGAGGTGCATTTGTATTAGGATTCGCTGAGCAAGTACTTTGCATGTTAGTGTTTATTGTGCCCCACCAGGCTTTCTGTGCCAGAGACACCACTGGTGAGGGTACTGTTAGATATGCCTATAACTACTACTGAATCCCAATTTTTAAATTTTTTCACTGTTACAATTCCATTTCATATTCTAGAGGCCCTAAAGGCGTGGTTACACTACGAAGTTTGGGCCGACAAATATGCACACGTCAGTGATCGCCAGCCTCTGCTGGCCTTCAGCGGTCTTTGGCAGCATTCAGCGGTGTTCGCTGATGAACGGCGACCGCGTCCAAATTTTTCAGCATGTTGAAAATTTGTCGCCATTTGCTGACGTACCGGTGGCTACGTAGGAGACCATTACAGACCGTAGATCGCCACTATGTGCACGTGGTCGCCCTCGCTAGCCTGCGGTACCGGTGCGAACAGCCTCCAACAGCCTGAGTTACTGGTGCGATCGTGTTCGCTGGCTAACGTGTTGGTTTTGTTTCGTCTACCTGCTCAGAATCACTGGACAGTGGTGTGTCGAACCCCTCTCTCCAACGCTTCCACACGGGCAACAGTCTCGCTTGTTATAATGGAGTGCTGGATAACTGCTGCTTCTGCTACAAACATGGTGTGAAAGGCTGTGATGCGTTTGAGGTCCGCTACCAAACTCCGGGAATGTGATTTTCACCGACGTGCGGCCACATTTCTCCACCGCTCCTGCGTTCAACAGTCACTGGCATGTGAACGTCATAGTGTGACTGGGCCTTAAGGCTTCCAAAAAACCTTTGTTCGTTAGGATGTGGGTGGACCCTACTTTGCCCATGGCCTATATTCCTCATAGTCTTACTGGTTCACCCTGATTCAACTGGCCAGCACAGGCTGAATCCTCTTCACCGTAGCTAGTTCAGATCTCTCTGGATCAGCCCTCTTCCTGGTCCTGTTGTTAAATGATTTGTTTTGGGTTTACAGTATAAATATGTTTGTGTCAATTTGAAGTTTTAATTTTCTTCATCCACACAATTGTAATGGAAAAAGATGCTCTTCAATTAACTATTTTAATTTTCTAGCTGAGTGTGATCATTTCATTTTTAAAAAATATTAATTTACATACGTGTCACTTTTTTGCAAAACATCAGACATCCCGGTACATTATCTCTTGATGGATGTTTATTCAAGTGAGTTTTATTTGCATCAGAGAAGTACATTCACTAATTTATGTAGTAAAATAATTCATAGAAAACCAAAGTTAAGAAAAATAGAATTTTTTTTGTGGTCACAGTGACTATAATTTGACCTATTGCAGAAGAATTCAACAACTTTGAAGGTGTTTGATAACTGAAACAAAATGGATTTGTAATGCATGCACGTGACACAACATGCATTCAATACAGGCAACAAAATGAAAAAACTGGAATGTGACGCTCGTATTTATGTCTTTTGACAAAAAAACGCCCATTGATGGTCACATCCCGGCTTAAAAACAGTTTATGCATCAACATAATGTGTTATTGACAACCAGGCAGACATGCAAGCCCTACTGAAGGAGTCACACTGACTGTACATTTTGTACATGGAAGCTACTTGAGTGTATTCAACATACACTGTAATGCTTTGTGTGAAATCAGTTGCATCAGGTCTGACACTCACTGACTTTACATGTGGCTCTTTTTGAGTAACGTGTTCGACAGTGCAGGAGCATGACTGTGTCACAACGTGGCCTGAACATTGAGAATATTCCACCGGCATGTTTGTTTAACGTTTATTAACTCTTGGAGCCAGAGTTTTCTGAATCTGTTGATTGTCTCGTTTCCTTCTCCGACTCATTGGAGGGTAATTCCTCTGGGGTGGTGTTTAAGTCGGCCCTGTTGGGCTGAGCATTAGCAGCCTGCGTGCCATTTGTACACACCACAGTACCCTCTGACTTGCTGAAACCGAACAGTTTCCCGGGACTGAATGTCCTGTTTGGCGACTGCGACCTCTCCTGGCCGCTCTGTGAAGCTGAAGAGGAGGTCACTGTTGACCCTGTGGTCACTCCAGCTGCAGCTGCTGGCTCTTTTTTCACCTCAGGTGACTTCAGGAACTTGAGAAATCCAGGGAGTTTTGCCTCACCGCCTGTGGGTGACTGGGCTGGGGAGCGTGATGTGCTGGAGGAAAACTTCCCCTGGAGAGGAATGATCTGTTTCAGCTTCATCACGTTGTTGTTTCCCAGCAGAGAGCTGGGTCTCTTGGGCTTGTCCCCTGGCTTTCCTCCTGCTGCTTTGTCGTGCTGGTGATGGCCGTCTGGCTTTGGGTACTCGCTCTCCTGACGGACCTCAGCCTGCAGCTCAGCCTGACGCTGAAGCTCCTCCTCTTCACGCCGTCGTCTCAGCTGCTGCTGAAAATGCTGCTGGGCTTGCTGCTCGTGCTTCTGAATGTGGAAATGTGTTCAAACGAAAGCAAAGACAAAGATAAAGTCATAGAAATCATAATACTAATAATCATAGTACTCTGTCTCTAGAAAGCACCTGGACACCTGCTCCTATTTTGTATGTTTACTGTTTAAGAACCAATCAACCTAATAAGAAGTTAAAGGAGTCCTATTGTGCAAAATGAAAGTCCCACAATTCCATATGTGTCCATGCAGAAACCTCCCAGTTATAAGCACAACATGAGACCTGAAACTGCTGATGAAGCTTCGAAATCATCCAGGCAGGAGATATCTAGAAGTTTACTTGAAAACAGCTGGACTTCATGTTTCGTTTTCAAGATGTGTCATCTCTCATCCAAGTGACTTCATCAGTTAAAATCACTATCCAGTAGAAAACCTCCAACCTCACATTCCAGGAGAGAAGAACCACAGGAGACAAAAACATCACGATCATTCTACCTTTCAACAAGGACAGATGCAGAGTTGTACCAAAAACTGAAGATTATCACAATAAAGTATATTTGCTCCTAGATGTGCAGCACATTGATGAAGAAAGACACCAACGGTCATTTCAGGAAAGAGGTCATAAACTGCCTTAAACATTTGGGGAAGGATGGAGAAATTGAACATATCACATACCACTGCCTGCGTCTGTGGAAGATACGCAAGGAAAGGTTGCTAGTCAGACCGATTGTCAGCAGCTTTAACTCTGGGACTTACAACACTGTACAACACCATGGCACCACCAAATGTCCCATGGTTGGATGTACAGAGCGTCAGATATAGAACTCAGAAGAATTCGATTTGAAAGTTGGAAAATTGAAGTTGGATGCAGATGAGAGCATGGTATCCTCTGATGTCACACCACATTTTACCAGCATACACATGTTGCCATATTTACTGTCAGGAGATGAGTAGAAGAAGATGACTCCTTAGGCAACCCAGACTGGATATGAACTCTTGGACCAGGACCAAAACACTGCCTACTTCAGTTCCAGCGGTGACTTCTACCGAAAAAAACCCACTGCTGTGTAATGGACTCCCCCATTTCTCCCATTGTTGCATAGCTCTACATGGAAGAAATGAAGAAGAAACCCTCAGCTCCCTTCATGGGACAGTACCAATCTATAACATATGCAGATATGCAGATGACACTTGGGTGAATATTAAGATTCACCAAGTGCAAGACTTCACAGATCATACCAAAAATGGTGGACAGCAACATCAAGTTCTCAAAGGAAGACACCCCTTACAAATCCCTGGACTGTGCTGTGTACTTAAAGGGTAGCAACAACTTAGACACTGACATTTACAAAAAAACCTCACACACAAACCAATATTTGCAATTCGATTCCCACCATCCACGACAACATAAAGCCCTGTTATCATGTTCATGGATATGCATCCTGGAAGGTCATGCTCTATAACCATCACAAACCGGCATGTGAAGACCACGGGTGTTCATAAATGTGATCGAGCATGTGGTTTAAGGACATGCCACTCTAGCGTACAGTGTGATGGCATAACACGCTGGGCTTGTACCATGCGAACCACAGCATAACTTTCACTGTAGATCCAACAAGGTAGGAAGGTACGTACAACTTGAAGAAAGAACTTTATCCTGTTTGTTCAGCAAGGGCTCAGACCTCTGCAATGGAGAACCAAAGCAGCCACTACATATGTTTACTGTCCAGCTCAGAAGAAACAACACATTGGCTCAGGAATCTGCAGTTTACCTTCATCAAAATGACATCTGAAAACAACAACGTGTGCATTTTGGCCAGAGAACTAAATGGTTTGAGAGCGGTGTAAAAGAAGCCAGGTGTGTGAAATTGGACAAACCTTCCCTCAACCACCAGGGGGCGGTCTAAGACAATTTATAATGAGGCCTTTTCATCGGCCCTCATGAAGATTAAGGACAAAGCCTTTAACGACTCTTGAGAGGAACTGTACATAAACACAACAAACAAAAAACATGTATGCTCATGTATGCTCGACGTTAAATATGGATATGGACGGAGCCTTCTGTCCATACTCTGCGTACATTTTGCCTGTATTTGTGTCTGTTTTCTGAAAGCTTACAGGTACAAACAAAATGGAGCAATACCACCGGAAACTGTGGGGGCGGTGTAGCCAAAGTTCAAACAAGACACAACCCTAAAGCAAAAGAACACAAAGAAGACAGTTAACATTCATTCATTCATTTTCTGCCGCTTATGCTGGGTTTACACATAGTCACGATGCGCTACGAATGGCGTTTTCCCGTCATTCGTGGCACATTCGTGGCATTCGTAGCGTGACGTAACGCATCTGAATAGAGTTCGTAACAGCGCGTGTCGGTCCGTGGTGATTAGTGGTGAAGCGTAATAGATCGTGACAGCATTCGTAGTGTATTCTTGATGATTGTTGGAGCGCATCCTAGCACGCCGGCTCTCACGCGCTTGCACGCGATGTCACAACTGCGCGCGAATCACTGTTCCCGCCCACGCGCGCGGCCACGAATGATATAAAAACCCTGCAGCACCGCATTTCTTCAGTTCGTTTGCGTACCTGCTGCAAGATGCCAAAGAAGCAACGTTGTTCCGAGTCCGCCAAGTCCCGCCCCAGACCTGATGCTGACGATCCACAGGGCGCTCCTGAAGCTCTGCCTCCTGCAGTTCCGCCTGCT
>OMMV01209536.1:0-15154 GCA_900302635.1 Chatrabus melanurus | reverse complement strand
TTTAAAAACGTTGGTTCTAATAATAGCCCCGGCCTCTATTAGAGACCGGCCTTTATTTGCCTCCGCCGACAGCAAGACCGGCCAATGTTAGAGACCCGGCCGCTAATGGAATACAGGCCTATATTAGAGGATTTACGGTAAGCGGGTTCACAATGCACATACACCCTGCTTGTACCCGCAATGAAACTGAATTGAAAACAACCATTTAAAGTGCCTGTAAAGCAAATTCAGAGATTTGCTTCAAAACACATGATACATGTTAGAAATGCTTTGCTGATCATATGTTAAAATGTGTTCAACCATGTGCACTTTTTTTTATTTGGAGTTTGACTGGATTTCTGTGTTTCGCCACAGATTTTTGGAGGGAGGTGGCTTAAACCAAACCGTATGACGCACCACGGTTTCATGTGCAGAGGAACTAGCATACGCCTATATAAAGCTGGAGCCAATTTGAATCTCTGCTCCGGAGCAGTAGGTGGCGTAATGCACCTTTTACTCTGGTTGCCAACCACCGTTAAAGAAGAAGAAGAAGAAGAAGAAGAAGAAGAAGAAAATACTCTTTTGTATTCTCGCTCAAACTTTGAGTCTTGTTAGACAATGGTTGGACTAATCCCACTGTTTGTTTTTATTTCTTTAGTTTCTTTTCAAAGGGTGTATTGTTGTTGACGATAGAACGTTTTTTTCTTCGTCTAGCTGACTGTTTGTATGTTCTATGTTGTTCAATAAAGCTTTAAAAAAACAAAACAAAAAAACCTTGCTCTCCCCAACACCTTCCCCCTCCCCACGCGATTGGGCCGTGGTTTCAATCCCTTGAGTCAAACATGCCCCCACCGTCAGACAGCAGAGACAGAGGGAAAACTGCTCATTTTTATACGATTTTCAAACCTAATTTTCTATACTTAGCGATATTTTTAATCATTCAGCTAGGTGGTTAATAATATGTTTTTCTGTGGTTTGACAATTTCAAAACACAAACTGGATTTCACTTTACAGGCAGTTTAATACTCTGTATGATATGTTTGTACTTGATGTTTCAGTTTTAAATTGTTCTTATGGATTTTTTTTTTTTAATTTCTATTTGCTGTTCCCATTTTGCTGGGGATTGCCATAGTGGATCCAATATGGATGTGTTATTGTGTAGAGCACTTAAAAATGTAATCAATTAATTAATTGTTATATTAGTTTTGTTCATTATTATTATTATTATTATCATCATCATCAGAATGGTCACAAACCAACTACAATTTGGTTTTGGAATCTTCCTGTTAATTTGCAGTTTGCATTGTCAATTTCTGCTTTGCTCTACTTTGTTTTCCCAACAACATGTCTCAAAATCATTACACCTGACAAAAACATAAGCAAATGTGCCCCTTAAAAAGACATATTTTACCTTTGACCTTGACATTAAAATAGATAATTTCATAGCCTATGAAAAAAAGCACATACTCAGGTTATGAGTTACAGCTGTTTTGGATTATTTCCTGTCCAGATTAGCTGAACTCCAGGTTCCTGACAGGTCACCAATGGTTAATATCACAGGACCTGTTTTATCAGACAGACCAGCAGCTCTTTGTGGCACTGATGTAAATATATTTGACCTTTCTGTGGCCATTTAGGGACTGACAGAGGAAAACTCACGGTGTACCATAAACTCAATTTTTTTGTGTCACCGTTGGACTTTTAGCTTTTGTTGTGCTGTCATGAATATGTATGTCATGACTATTTCTGTCACCTCGTGTTCATTTGGACAGTTACAGTGAGTAATGGTTTATCATCAGCTGTCAAACCACAGAGTTGAAGTGTTGTGTCGTGTGAGGCAGCTCGCTTTAACACAATAACTGTTTTTACTCACTAATCATGCCGTGGCCTTTTAGCAGTTATGAGACTGACCAACTTCCTTTAACGGATTTGAATGGCAATATATTTCCATGTGACATTTAATTTAATGTCATTTAGCCTCAGCCACATTTCATTTTCTTTGAAACAAGTCATACAGGTGTCAATGATGGTGGAATGACTTATCTGACAAATACAGCATATGTAGGAAAAAAGACCATATTTATATTGAGTAAATGACATTTTGGAAACAAGAAGGGCACTCATGGAGCAAATGCCTCTGCCAAAGTCCAATGTCAAGGTTCGAGTACAGATATGGCCCCAAGGCAGAGAATCAGGCAGGATGGAGGATAAAAGTTCTTTAATCAAAGCCAGGGACATTCATTCATTTTCTATACCCGCTTACTCCAGTTAAGGGTCACGGGGGGTGCTGGAGCCTATTCCAGCGGTCATTGGGCAAGAGGCGGGGTACACCCTAGACAGGCTGTCAGTCCATCGCAGGGCCACATATAGACAGATAAACACATTCACACTCATGATCAAATTAGAGTCAGCAATTCACCTAACCTGCATGTCTTTGGAAGTGGGAGGAAGCTGGAGCACCCGGAGGGAACCCACACAAACACGGGGAGAAAATGCAAACTCCACACAGAAAGGACCGGGTCAGAAGCGAACCTGGGGACTTTCTGGCTGTGAGGCAACAGTGCTAACTACTAAGCCACCGTGCTGCCAAGCCAGGGACAGTCCATAGTAATACACAGGAGATCAGTGAAACAAGAGAGGTGTCCCTGAGGGAAAAGGCATATTGGTTTACCATAGAACAAGCAGAGTCAAAACACAGCAATCAATCATACCTGGAAACACTCCAATAATTGGCTTGGAAAACACAAGGAGGTAGCGTAGGTCGGCAACAGGAGATCAAACTCAGGAGAATAGGCTCTACAAGGACACATGAAGGAATACACAACTGACATTCCAGCAAAGGGGAACAACAAAAACAGGATTTAAATGGACTAAGGGATAATCAAGGAAAATGAGACACAGGTGGGAGGACAAACAGGGAGAAAGCAAATGATGAGAGACAAAGGAAGACCATATCGAAACAAAACAGGAAGTGAACTTGAACTGACACACGCTTACAACCCCAAATCAGAAAAAGTTAGGATGGTATGGGAAATGCTAAGGAAAAAAAAGAACCCACAGTGATTCTTACATTTTCTTTGACTGCTATTTCATTGCAGACCATTTGAACCCAAGATATTTCATGTTTTATGTAGTCAATTTCATTTCATTTGTTAATATACAAATTGCCCAGTCCCAAAAAAAGTTGGGGCAGGGGCAATTTAGGGCTAGTAATGAGGTAAAAAAATTAAATGTTCTGGAGAGAACAAGGATTTAGTTTTGTGGATAACTGGCACTCTTTCTAGGGATACAGTGGCTTGTTGATGCTGGACAGCCTTCACTCTACTGGGGAAGGCCCCACCATCATATTTGCAAAAAATAGATAGAGTTTTAAAGGGAGGGTGACATCAGGAAACTACAGCAGGCCATGGAGCAGGTGATTAGAAAGCCTGCCAGGCCTACTCTTAATGTGGGCGTGGAATCCAGTAGTTGAGTGGGGAAATTACGGCAGGACTACCACTATGGTGACAGTGTGTAGAGTATGGATCTTGGAACTATCTCGCTTGGGATGTTGTTGCAAATTGTGGATAATGCTAAAGTTATGACTTGTCTCTTTGATCAGTTACTAACTGAACTGTTTTAGGCTCTGTGGTCTTTACTTGGACACACTATGCTGGAAAATTATTAACTTGTCACTAATTGCCGGTTCTGTTCCTGCATGCTTTAAATCTGCAGTAATTAAACCCATTCTTAAGAAACCCAACCTGGATCCAGGTTATTTGGCAAATTATAGGCCGGTATCGAATTTACCTTTCTGCTCAAAATTTTTTGAAAACGTAGCTTCACAGCAGCTCATGGCTTATCTTGCTGATAATGATCTCTTTGAATCACTGTAGTCGGCATTTAGAACTTGTTAATTCATGAACATCTGACCAATTTTAATCCACAATACACCAATAGCCAACATTTTTTACAGGAATTTGAATTTGAATGACTTGGCCTATACTGTAACCATCATTAGCGAGCTGGGGCTCCAGCTGGCAATGTAGTTGGTAATTTGTTTTTAATTTACATCAATTTGTAGAGATCTGTTTTTCCTTTGTTATCAAGTATCCCTTACGATTTATCACGTTAAATCAGAAAAAAATTAATTGTGATTAAGTGTTGCAAAACAGAATGTGAGGGTGAATCTTCCATAACAAGACACAGAAAGAAAGGTTAAAAACGTAGGATTTGTGCTTATAGTGGCAGAATTATTTTATTTAGCTTTATGTTTACTTCCTGTACAGAAATGGGCTACACAATATAACATCTAAGCAACCAAAAACAACACAGCATTAGAACTATGTCTGGCTGTAAAGAATAATGTTGTTGGATTGAAATATATTGTGTTATACATTCTGTATTGTTTCGGTCCTGTGTCCTTGAGTTATAAGGTCCAATTGTCCAGTTTTGTTTGTTCTTTTGATGGATGATGGTCGCATTTTGCTGCAGTGTCTGTAGACTGTTTCTAAAACAAGGACACCCTGTCTCACTGCACCACCACCAGCCGCACGCTCACAGGCACCTGAAAACTCTGTCACCTGAAGCAACACAGATCCAACCTTTTCTCAGTAGTGCGAACATGTCAAATCACAATGTTTTCATTAGCAGGTTTGGGTCTATATATGATTCTAGAGCTGATGAAGATATGAGGTGATGTGACTGCTGTAACAAGGGTCAGAGACAAATGACTTACAAATATGAATGTGATTGTCCAAAAAAACAAAACAGACAAACCGACCTGGTCCTTTCTGTGTGGAGTTTGCATGTTCTCTCCGTGTTTGCGTGGGTTCCCTCCGGGTGCTCCGGCTTCCTCCCACTTCCAAAGACATGCAGGTTAGGTGAATTGGTGACTCTAAATTGACTATAGGTGTGAGTGTGTTTGTCTGTCTATATGTGACCCTGCGATGGACTGGCGGCCTGTCCAGAGTGTACCCCGCCTCTCGCCCAGTGACCGCTGGGATAGGCTCCAGCACCCTTCATCACCCTTAATTGGAGTACCGGTAAGCGGGTATAGAAAATGAATAAATGAATGATGCCAAATAAGTCACAATGTTCTCATAATAAAATGTGCAAATATGAAGTTTTCAAATGTCTGTGGCTGTGAGGCCGTGTGTATTTTTATTTTTTTTATTTTTTAGAAATTAAGTGATAACTGACGTCACTACAAATCTAGATATGCAAAAAAAAATTATTTTTTGCACAACATTTTAGGCAAAGCATTTAATGTTTGAGTAATGACAGCACAGCTGAAACACCTGTAATCATTTTCATTTTTGGCTCTTGTTCTTCAGCTCCAGTGTGTTCTTCACCAGGCAGACTTGATCCTGAAGTGCTTTCTCACTCTTCGTGGCTCAGTCTGTACAGGGGATGGCAGTGCCACTCTAGTGCCTACAGAGGGCGCTGATTGTGTCTATTTTGCACTCAGTCCTCTGGCGCAGGGAAGGAAACCAGTTACTGTTGTTAGTTTCCATGTTCTGCAACTGCTCAGAAAGCAGGTTCGCCTGAAAATCCCAGCAAAAGATCACAAATTAGCAAGTAATTTCTTTTGGCTTCTCCCTTTGTACTTGTGGTCGCAACAGAGGATCCGATATGGAACTGAATGTTGATTTGGCACTGGATGCCCTTCCTGACATTACATGGAGAATGGCAGGGGGTCTTGAATTGGGAACCTTCTTTTTTAGAAACAAGCGCACCAGCCAATTGCACTACCCAGCCCCAAAAAAACCAAACAAACAAAACAAACAAACAAACAAAAAAAAACAAAGAAAAAGAAGAAAAAAAGCGGGGAGGTTTTGCAAATAGCAACTTTTTCCTGTTGCTTCACCAGTCACAGTTTTATGACAGACACAAAGATATTGTAAAAAAGTTGTCACGAATTTCTTGGTGGCTTCCCTCTCTAATCTTCTTTGTGTGTGCTCACTCACTTTTGGAGGATGGCCTACATATTTATCACACTATATCATAGTTTCTAGTTCTTAACTATTGATTTCTCTGAAATCCAAGGAATATGCTACACTTGAAATTCACTAGACCTTTTGCCTGCTAACATGTCAATGAAACAATGAGGGAATGACACACACCTGGCTGTGAAAGTGCACAGCAGCCAATTGTCCAATTACCTTTGGACTCCTAAGAATACCACACCAAAAAGTACTACAATTCGTACACCATTCACCTGATTTAAATGTAAGAGTGGCGACTGGTGCGGTGCTGAGGGGTCATCCACTACATGACGGCGCCCAGGTCTAAACCTGAAGTTGCTCCTGTGGGTGGAAACCTGGAACATCATTTCTCTCAGTAAGGATGACCATCTTCCACAGCTATTGAGGGAGTTTGGAAAGCTCAGCATTGCAGTGGCTGTGCTCGCCAAGGTCCACAGGCCTGGAAGTGGGCAGATCTCATGGGTGGATATACCTACTTTTGGTGTGGTCACTCCAGTGGTCGGCGCACCAAGGGAGTGGCAGTTGCTGTAGCGGACAGGCTCCTACTGATGATATATCACCTCTGCCATCGAGTGTTTTGTCATGCTCAGATTTAGACACTCTTTAAGTGTCTCATCTAATGTCTCATTCGAGGCTTCGGTGAGTGATATCTTGGTGAGAAAGATGTCTCATTTACAGCTTCACTCGGAGAATGATGACTGCTCCAGGGGTAACACCCTTCTGGTCTGGGGTGAATTCAATGCAGCCACACAGGTACTGATAGGTACCTTCTCCTGCTGTGGCAAGCAATCATTGCTTCTTCTGGGACACGTGTCATCCCAACTGATTGGCAGAAGGAACTTGTTGTCACTATCAGGAAAAAAAATCTGTCTGGATTGCATCAACTCCAGGAGTTTTGCACTGCTCTCTGTGCCGGCCAAGGTACTTGCAAGGGTCATTCTTAACTGGATTCAATCCCAGTTACTTGACGCTCTGCAGCCAGAGCAGTCTGACTTTATACCCAAGAAGTCAACCATTGTCTGTATCGTAGCGCTGTGAGTCTTCATTGAATACAAATGTGAAAACCAGCTGTGCTTCTTTGCAGCCAAAACCTTCCATTCAGTTGATTGGGTAGTTTCTCGTCTTACTTATTGTTGTAAGACCTGGATGCTAACCAGTGATCTAAGATGACGACTAGATGCCTTTGGTATTATGTCTCTCAAGAGGATCCTTGGGTACTGCTAGAACGACTTAGTATCAAATGATTGGCTACTTAGGGAGACTCAGATACGGTGTACAGCTTGCATCATGAAGGAACATCAGCATTATGAACATTATGGTCCTGTGGCACATTTTTCTGTACATGAGCCAGTGTGTAAGAGCCTCAGTGCTGAGGATCTCAGCAACTGGAAAAGGCCAAGATGATGCCCATGCATCACCTTTTTGTGGCAGATAGATGGCAACTTTTAGGGGTGGGGATGGACGATTTTCTGCCGAGGTAGTTGCCAACCAGGAACCAGGGTGATTCCATAGTGTGGTCCATGTGGCACCAGCATATGCTCCCAGTCCTGACCTGACCTGACCTGAATTATGTTTCCTGTAAAAATATGATTCTCGTTTTACGCTTGTTACTTAATGTCAGATTACAGTGTTTCTCAGACATGCTCTGATCAACATGCCTCAGTACCTCTTATAGATTCTAATTTGACAGCAGTCTTTGACTCTATTTCTTATCCTCACCTCTACATTTAAACAGCGTGAAACACACCGCGTCCTAAGAAATCTATTCTGGGTCAATGCTCTTTTCCAAAGTCCTTGCAGCGAGATTTCTTTGAATAATAATGAGCAGGATTTGTGATGAGGTGCACAGCTCAGGGTGTAGAACATCTCTCTGGGGGCTTTATCGACTCACATATTCATGTGCCCCCTCTCCTGTCTGGTGATGTGGATGATGAGGTGTTAGCAACCAGACTGACGTGACCTTCCAGGTGGCTGTTGTCTGGGGAACTGTGGGTGGATGGAACTGGAGCAAAGCTGAACTGTGGTCAAACTGCTCATTTGATTTTATAAATGTACTGACTTCACACAGGACAACAATGACAATGTTAATTTTAATGGCATGAATAAACATGAATGTGTCAGTAATGGCAGTGATGATGTCCTTACAGAACACAGGAGTGAGATGAGTCAGCTCTGTGTGACACATTACAAGAAGACTTGAAATCAAGTGATCCTTGGAGATTTGACGTCAGCCCAAATAGGATCTTGCGCTGCTGTCAGTGGTTTTTGGACAGCTGCACCTTATTCAAACGAAACTAAAATGTAATGACTCACAAATATATCAAAATCCATCCAACATATGAAACCATTTCCCTTCTACATTACATCACCATAAGTTCAAATATAGTAGATATTCAACTCTGCTTGCTTACATCCTGTTGAGTTTAATGGCCAATTTTGTTGACCTGTTCATGAAATAGACACAGGAGTTATGTCAATGTGGTCAACGGTCACAACAGTAAATTCTGACAATTTTCAGGAAAAATGTTCAAATGGATCAAAGAGAAACCTCCCCTGAGAAATTTAAGCCCAAAACCTGCTCTCTAGCCACGGTGGTAATTGAGATAGAGTGAAGGGTCAATACATCAAGGTCCAAGGTCAAAACAGTCATTTGTGATTGGTTTCAAGAAACATGTTCAAACTGTTCAAGTACAAACTTGGGGTCCTTGATGATGAGGCATACCACTTGCAGTGTCAGGGAATGCCAGTATGCCATTTGTGGCCATGTGGTGTGCTTCTCTGGGCATCATCCAGCAAACAGGTGCTTCAGGTTAAGGACTAAAGACCAAGGGGATGCTCATGTAGCACCTTGAAGGAGGTGGGGATGGGCCAGCTCTATACCTGGGCCCAAGGTGGTTCCTTAGTGTGTTGGATGTGGCGACGCATGGCACAAGTGCATGCTCTCATACCTGACCTTCCCTGACCCTTGAGTAATTCAAGACCTAAATCTGCTTGCTAGCCTCAGTCATTATTGAAATATGTTGAGTGGCCATTGCATCAAGATCAAAGGTCAATATAATAATCTTTGATTGTTTCCGGAAAAAATGTTCAAATGGTTCAAACATTACAAACTTGGGGTCTCTGAGTAATTTCAGCCCAAAATATGATCTCTAGTGTCAATGTATTCTGAGATACAACACTGAGTTATAATCATTGGGGTCAAAGGTCAAAGCAGGCTTTGACAGTCCTTTAAAGGAAAAATGTTCGGTTTGATCAAATAGAAATTTGGGGACTGAATAATTTAAGATCAGCGTCTGTCTCCTGCCTGAGTGGTTACTGAGATAAGAGTGGTGGGTGAAGATTGTTGATTTTGGCCATTATCATGGTAATGTTTCAGTTTCGCACAAGGTGTTTCATTAGAGCCTGTCGATACTAGAACCTTGCTCATAATTTGGCAGCAAAGTTTGGACCCTAAGACCAGCGGTTCATGAGACAGTTAATAATGCCCACGGAAGCACGGATGAACAAACAGGTGGAACGTGGTGATACCTTGTTAGTCCATCATTAAGACTGCACAAAGGTCTGTCAGCATGAATCAGTGTTTATGTAGATGCACCGTGGATGTTTTATTTTTTGAGATTTCATATGCTCCTGGAGGTTCTTATTAAATGTTAGAGCTCCCCCTACTGCTGAGAGCTGAGATACAATTAAGTCATCTTGTCATTGAGCATGAAATCACCCCGCTAGTGCTCCTCAGTTCAAAAGGCAAACTGAGGAAAGCCAGCAGCCTGACACGGCTTTGACACACCACACCGCCCCTAATCACTGGCAATCACATGGTGTGCACATTTACAATTAGTTTTTCATTTCAGGGCCTACGGCTGAAGCACTGCTGTTATCTCCTTTGGGTGGATAGGCGAGGATGGGGGGAACGGTTGTGGGGTGGAGGAGGGCAGAAGGAACACAGGAGGCTGAAGTCGGGGGTTGCCATGGAAACCATTGTATTCCCCTCCTGTGTGATTGGTGCTGCTGGCATGAGCAAGTATCTGCTATTTCTGTCATTATTCAACACCTTAAACACGAACGCAGTCACAGGATGGAGACGCAGAAAATCACTGCGTGCGCACCCAACACAGACATTCTTTACTGTGTTCCTCCTGAAATCCTTTGTCTTTTTCATGCATGCAACTTTGAAGGCATCGAGGATGATATTAGTGTAAGCTGTTTACTCCTGAAACACATTTGAATCTCTGATCACACTTTTCCCCCTGCAGAGCGACTGAAGCACACAGCAGAATCCCCAAACTACATAATCACCCCCCACCCCAACAAGAAACTAACTAAGTAACTAACTAATCAGGTTTGTCTTAGGTAATGTTTGTCATTAACTCACTATTTGGATCAATAATTGATCACATGTTCAATTAAGTCATTGATTTATCAGTAAAAGGAAGCAGTAACTTGTGAACTCATCAGGCTTTATGATGTCAGCTACCAGAGCAGCAACTCTATTGATGAATAATCCCTCCGGGAACATCGTGCATGAAAGAGAGATGCCACATTCTGTAGTGTGGGATGATCCATTTGGGCAAATCCACAGGGAAAAGCGTGTTATTTTCAGAGCCACTGTGCATTTTTACATCATTTTACCACTGAGAGAGGAAAGCTAAAAATAAACATCTGGATTAAAATGTGCACAATAATGAAACACACCCATGTCTGCAAAGCAACAGGACACATTTTGTATAAAAATCAAATTGTTAATTTGTCTCATTGGACACTGTTACTTAAGAAACTGCGATAATAACACACCCAGGTGTAGCTAAGGAGTTTAAACTCCCAAAACAATCCACAAATACTGATGGAAAAAAGAGGCTCTTTGATACTTTCAACCAAATAATCCAATTGCTTCATAAACTAATGCTCTGTTTTCAAGCATTTGAAACAGTCATTGAATCAATTGCTGTTGAAAATAAATCAATATTTTGAAATGCTCAAAGCACTAAATGACACAATTCCTTCAGAAAATAATTCAAAAGCCTTGAAATCCCGAATGCATCATTTGCCTCAGGAAATGATTCATTGCAATGAAATGCTCAAAACACTAAATGAAACAATTGGTTCAGAAAATTATTCATTGTTTCATAATGCTTCAAACAATAAAATGCTGAAATCTTGCATGGACTGGATGTTTGGTAGGGCTGTGGAGAACAGTGGCTTTGGTGCCTTTGTTGGTGAGGAAAGGTTGAATGACCTTGACCTTGCAAACGATGCTGTGATCAGTCAATGCCCTCCCAGAGGAAAATTTTACTACTTAAATTTTGCTCTTCCACAGCTTAAAATACACAAGTGTGATTCTCACTTCAGTTCTATTCTGTCTCTGAGAATTATTTTAGAGATGGATGAGAGCGCTTTTTAAACTTAAAAGGAGGTTAATTTGAGATTGTGTGTGTCTTTCTGTTCTGGTGACAAAAGTGAGAGACGGGAGAAATCAGCCATAGTCTCACTTTGTTTTCACACAGACCTTATAGTTGTCTAGGAGAAATAAATGAAATGTTTTTGAGATCTCGTTTCTAATTTTCTTTTCCTCTGGGCTGATTGCAGCACTTGAGAAGCTGAGTGAGAAGTCGGAGTGTCTGGGTTTGCAATTGTCCTGGATCAAGGCTAAGATCCAGGCTTGAGTTTCAATGACTTCCTGGACTCGGCCATCAGAAATGTATCTGTGTGCGGTGAAAGTGTCAAACTTGTGGAGCAAGGGTGGGCAATAGTGTGTCATGAAGGACCAAGAAGGTGCAGGTTTTCCTCGCAACAGATCACCTCAGCAGCTGCTGTCACCCCGTTTTACGGTATATGTACAATGACAATAAAGGCCCTTCTTCTTCTTCTCCCCTCAACTTAAAGTCCTGATCATCTGTAAAAGCAGCTGCTGAGGTGATCTGTTGCGAGGAAAACCAATGAAACCAATGAGATGTTTGCTAACTAAATTTGAGTTATTTTTTTCAAGAAAAGTAATGCAATGTTTCACAATTTTCTTTGTAAATTCACTGGTTTAAGAGTAAAAGAAAACCATTTTCACTTTTGCCCCCTGGTTTACGGTACAACCAGGTACAATGAAATTTGTCCTCTGTATTTAACCCACTCTAATTACAGTTAGACACAATCCAACCACTAGGAGCAGTGGACAGCTACAGTCCAGTGACTGGGGACCAACTCCAGATGTAGAGACACTGCCTTGATCAAGAGCAGTGAAAGGATCAGACTCTAATGTGTATGTTTTTGATGGTGGGAGGAAACCCATGTAGACAACATGCAAACTCCACACAGAAATGAACTAGGCATGGGTGGAATCGAACCCCAGACCTTCTTACTCTGAGGCAAGAGTGCTAACCACTGAGCCACCCAGCTCATCAGTGAAACCATCTGCTGATGCAATCGATGCAAGGGAAACATGCACTGTCTTGGCCCTTGTTGCCGACCCCTGTTGCAGAGGCATTCACTTATCTCTGCAGTGATGTTCATGTCTCTGGGTCCTTGCCTTTAAAGGTTGAGAAATGCCTAGGAAGAGCTTATGGAGTCATAAGGTCACTGGACAGAGGTGTTTGGCGATGCCAACACCTATGCAAAAATACATCGTCCAAGTCTTTAGGGTCCTGGTGCTTCCTGTCTTATAGTTAGTCCATGAGCCCGGAGGGGTTACTGTGCCCCTCCCCCCAGAACCCATTATGAGTGGTATCATTTTAGTTGGTGGATCATCTCCATTGAGAAATCGTGATGTTAACACTTGATATCCTGGGACATACAGAGAAACTCATGATGGGTTCTGGGATGAGGGGTGGGGGCACGGTAACCCCTCCAGGCTCATGGACTATTATTGTGTGGTTGTGAGGCTTGGACACTAACCAATGACCTAAGGTGACAAATGGATGACTTTGGTAGAAGGTCTCTTTGGAGGATCATTGGGCATCGGTGGAATTAGTTTGTGTCAAATGAAGGTTTACGTAGGGAGACTCAGATGAGGAGTATCACTTGCATAGTGATAGAATGTCAATTGCGATATTTTGGCCATGTGGCGCGCTTCTATTGGCATAATCCAGCATGTAGGTGCCTCAATGTTGAGGACCCTAGTGGCTGGAGAAGGCCAGGGGAACACCAACCTTTCACCTGGCTGCAGCAGATAGATGGCTACTTTCAAGAGGTGGGGATGGACCAGTTGTCTGCTTGGGTGGTTGTTATCCAGTAATGAGGTGGTTCTGTGGTGTGGTGGATGCAGTCACTGGGCAAGAGGCAGGGACAAACTGGACAGGCAGCCAGTCTATTGCAGGGCCAGCACATATAGACAGACAAACACATTCGCACTCCCACTCACACCTACGGTCAATTTAGTCACCAATTCCCCTAACCTGCATGTCTTTGGAAGTGGGAGGAAGCCGAAGCATAAAATGATTAAATGTTTCAAAATACTTGAAAAACTAAATGAGGTAGTTGGTTCAGAAAATGATTTTCCATTATTAAACTCATGCAAAACTACATGAAACAGTTATTTAAGACAACAGTTTGGGTCAGAAACATTCACTGAATGAACAATTTTTTTTGTCAGAAGAGTGTTGACTATTTTGAAATGTTCAAAAAAAACAACCTATCAATAGACTAAATGGGAGAATAGTGTTCAGTGTTAGTTCAAATGATAAATTACTATTCTGAAAGGCCTGGAACACAAAATGAATCAGTTTCTTTAGAAATGGACTCATTGTTTCAAACTGCTTGAAGCACTATGAGAGAAGGGTCTGGCTGCGGCCGATGTAAAGGCGTGGAGCTCCTTAGTAGACGGAAACATGTCACCTCCACTGCGTTTCCGGGTGTTACTGTGGGTGTGGCTGAGAAATAAATATACGTTGTTGTTAATAATTAACAGTTAATCATTAACAACCCTATTCGTGTTTACAGTGTACATATTTTTTATTATATTTATATTCTTTTTTATGCACCAATACACTAAGCCAAATTTCTTGTATGTGAAAACCTATTTGGCAATAAAACTGATTCTGATTCATAATGCATAATTTAATTTACATGGTTAAATGGTTTCACACCCTAACCCTAACCACTGTTACTAACCCTAACCCTTTTTTAGCCTTCTTTATTTTAGTCACGTGTTGCTGTGGAGATCACATGTTTCTGTCTACTGTGGAGCTCCGCGCCTTTACATTGGCCGCAGCCAGGTGCTCTTGCACTATGATGGTGACATGTGGTAAACAGCAGGGATTTCTTGCCTTAGAAAAACCTAAATGAAGCAACTGCTTCAGAAAATGATTGTTTCAAAAGGCTCAGAACACTATGATGGTGACATCTAGTGGAAAATGGGATCCACCCCAAAAATGAATTCTAGTCCCGCCCCTGCAGTGCAGGAAATGGGTCAGAACAGCAAACATTTCGACAGGCTCTAAAATCAGTTAAGGAAAATCACAAAGCTAATGCACTTTGAAAAACAGTCAAAACACTAAAATAATTAGTACAAAATAATAATAAAAATTTGAATAATAAGTCTAGCACATATGTCCAGTGGTTAAAATAGTCATTCAACAGGGGAAAAAACAGTGTCAGATGAATGGTGTTGGTCCGGGTGGCTGTGTTGGTTAATCTCAGCCCATTAACATGAACCAGAGGTTCTGTCATTCTTTGCAAATCAATAAATCGCCACATTTTGCCAGATTGCCCATTCAGGCAGGTCTAGGTGGAGTGGCTATAAATAGAATGTAGAAATGCAGCTGATTGTTTGGGATCCCAGACATTTTGAGGCACTAAGACCCAGTAGAGAGAAAGGAGACGGGTGCTGCCTGCCCACCCGCCTGTCTGCTCCGCACCGCTCTGCAGATGCCCTGGGCGCATGCCGGAGCCAGGACATGTGTGCATGAAAGTGTGTGAGGGGAAGACTGTGTGTGTCCACTCATTGTGCATCACAGGCTGGAAGACACAAGCCTCCACTCCTCCTCCTCCTCCTCCTCCTCTCTTCCACCTGGATCGAAGACCTACATGAGAGGGAGGTCTGTGATGGGGAGGGGATGGTCAGGTTAGGGTGGGAGGTGATGATGAGATGAAAGGGGCCAGGTGAGGAGGAGACACAGAAGTGCCCCCTCTCCTCGCTCTCCCTCTCTCGATGTGACGTGGTGTGTGTTTGCTGTGTGAGAGGGAGCGGAACAGGTCGACTCCTTTCAGCAGAGCCTGCAGAGGAG
>OMMV01209429.1:0-10688 GCA_900302635.1 Chatrabus melanurus | reverse complement strand
ACACACTTTTTAAGTACTTGTACTACTGTTTTTCAATACAGCAAACCAGAAATGGGCATTATTAGTATTATTTTGTGTTGATTACGATACGGGCTACTCTGGTTATGGCCTGCTAGCATTAGCATGCTAATGCTGCCACACTAGTTTCACCGCACGTCTGTGAAAAGGTATGTTAACAACATAAAACACTTGTACGGTTTGTTCATATTTAAAGGTGTACTCTTTCTTTTTTAATTGTCGTACTTGCATTTATTTTCAAAATAAATGCAGCCCTGTACGGCCTTATTAGAGCCTGTGCGCTTATTTGTTTTTCACTATTTTGTACAGGCTGTACGATAATTCAACCCTGTACGGTGAAGATCGCGATTTATTTGGACCATAGAAAAACGTCCATTGTTTCATATTATGCTCCATGCTTTTGCAATGTTGCGTTCCATTTTGAAAAACGCTCTCATTTTGTTGTGTGATTCCAGAAGCAGTCTGTGCCACTGTGACTTCAGAGCTCTGCTGACGTCACAGCAGTTTAAGCAGTTAAACTCTGTTTAAGCCTAAACAGAGCCTAAACCGTAACCGCTGTGAAACATTGAGAAATTAACGGTTTATTTCACTGAAAAGGTTTTGCGCTCTGGTCCCTGCAGCAAAAAGTATTGGAGGCGTGGCCTTGAGTGGAGAGAGAGTGGGGGCATGGGGTCAGTTTTAACTGTTTAAATTCCAGATTAAATGTGTTATATTTTTTACTTTTTTGTTTTTCCGTTCAATGATATTGAAAACTGAATTTATATTTAAAGAAAATCCACTGTTAAAATGCATTTTAAAAAATTAATGTAGTATGTTTCAAAAGACAGTAAGTCATTTTTTTCACATGTGACGTAATCACTATGGCCGTGCATTTTTTTAGTTTTATCTGTGTGTAGAGCAGGTAGCTTAGTGGATAAGGAGCTGGCCTGCCAACATGTAGACCTGGGTTTGATTCCCCCTCATGCTCTCTGTCTGTGTCCTTAGACAAGACACTTAATTTGCATTTTCCCAGTCCACCCAACTGTAAATGGGTACTGGCCTTGGCTGGGGAAGTAACTGGCGTCCCATCTAGGGGGAGTCGTAGACTCTCATCCACTTCAGAATCCGGAGATAAGCACCAAAGGGCCTCAGGGCCTATATAGGACTTACTTCTACTATGCCTGTGCACCACCACAATAGAGTTGAAATGAAACAGTCAAGATGTTCTTGTAGTATTGATATTTAGCTTTAATTCAAGGAGCTTAACAAAAAATATTGCAGTTATCATTAATGAATTGCAGCCATTTTTATGCATAATCCCTCTATTTTTCAGAGCCCATAAGTAATTGGACAAACTGATTATTGTTACTACAAATCATCACTTTTGCAAGTGCTTTACACCAATCATTCACAGCAATCATATCCCAGCAGTCACTGGGCGAGAGGCAGGGTACACCCTGGACAGGCTGCCGGTCTATCGCAGGGCTACACCAACCATTACACACAATATAATTTGAAAAGTAAAAATAAAAACAATCACTGCTCATCCTCAGGAGGGGAAAAAGACCTTAGAACTGCATAATGTGAATTGAGTACTCCGTGTACTGAGAGTGCACGGATGTCACTGACACATTTTACTGACGCCCGAGTCAGCAACAAAACTATCTGAAAGGACATCACCTTAAAGTCCACTTAATGCAGAGGTTCACATTTTGGCTGGGAGAGTGCATCCTGAACCAAAGCTAAATCCTAAGAAGGGACAACAGCCTTTGACACTGGAAGAAGCTGAGGGACCCTTCTCACAAAGTCCACGTGAACATCTGCAAAACCCACATGATGAGGAAGTGGTGTCTCCCCTCGAACCTGGGACTCTCAGCAGAAGAGGCCACAGCTGAGTCCTGAGGAGGATCATGATCTCTGCTTTGTACTGTTTTCTTGATCACAATGGAGCCACCAGTATTCATGACACACCCCCTGGCTTCCATGGGAGAAAGGCACAGAGCTAAATTTGTGGCCTCGTGCACTTGACTCCAAGACGACCTTTACATTGAGTGTTTGATGCAAAAGGTGTTAAGTTCTATGTTGTTTAACACATCTAGATGTAGATACCAGGAAATAAAAGCTGATGTTCTAAACTGTCTTCTCATGTTCATCTTTTGATCTCAAACACAACTGTCTTCAGAGTGTAGGAAAAACAAATGAATTGGCCTTGTTGTTCCAATACTTTTGGAGGGTACTGTGTACTTTGTTTGACTTTTCTGACAGTGTCCGCACTGTCTACTGTTTACCACATGCACACACACACACACACACACACACACACAAACAAACATGCACATGCACACATAAGAATAGAAAAGCATCCACACACTGTCGTTGGAGTGCACGACATACTTGAGGACTATGCACACCCTGAATAATGATGCTCACCTGATATGAAGCTGCCTCAGATTCACACGGCACAGTGACGTCTTATTTACATTCATTTAGGTGTGTGTGTGTGTGTTTTTGTGTTCATGGCGGTCTCAGCGACGGCCAGCTGATCTCTGCAACAAAGTGACAGTAAAATCCAGCGTTGGCACTTCTTTCAGAGAACAAAAGGAAACACAGTGCTCAAAAATACACCGAAAGGCTCATTTTAATGATTGTCAGCAGTCTGTCGGTGAGACAATGTTCTGCACCTGGCTGCCATCAGCAGTTACACCAGATTTTTTTCTTTCTCTTTCTTTTGTTCTTGTTTATTCATTAAACATTTATGCTGTGAGATGACTCTTTTTCAAGGAGTGTTAAACTTTCTCTTTCGTAGTGCGGTGCATGCACTTTTGCCTCTGTTTTCCAGCTGAACATTGACAAACCTGTTCAAGAATTGGTCCGTATTGTGTTTGACGGGAGGAGCTGTAAGCTCCTGATCAAGTGCCAGTTGGTCAGTGTTCAATTAGTCAGATACTGACAGTAATCTGCATTTACAGACTTGGTCAAGTTTATTTCCACAGCTCACAGTAGATGCTTTTCATTCATTCATTCATTTGCTATACCTGCTTACTCCAATTAAGGCTCACGGGGGTGCTGGAGCCTGTACTACATGGTCCTCATCTCACCATTAGGCTTAGATCCTGGTTTCTATCCCCATCAGTGTGGATGGATCCTGGACTTTGGTCTGTGTTGTTTGCTGGAAGCAGTGGAGTAGTCCTGTGGTTGATTCTTCATACTGTTGTTAGCTGGACTAAATTGTTAATTTTGTGGCATCATCCCAGATTCCTTCATTTTCTATAAAACAGTTGCTGGATTGGTTGTCATGACAATGTATCCACAAGGACAAACCTACTCTGGAGCATCATTTTTCAGCGTTAGTAAGATGAGACGACGGACTTAAATGGCATTATTACAGGAAATCTGCCCAATCATAGCTGTGCCATTCATGTGGGAGGGCCAGTTGTGAAGGCATTGATAACAAGAAGAAAATGGGATATTGGCCTGAAGGCCTTGTGTCCCTCATCACAGGGTGGATGCATGGAAAGTTATTACGAGTACCATATGTGGTACTTTTATTTTGGGGGTTTTTTGCTCTGTGACCTTGGAAAGTAGGTCAAGGTCACTCATCATCGACCTCACCTAAGACCTGTATGGAATGCATCTGTGGTACAACTTTGGTGGCCGTGCTGAATGTGTGGAAAGTTATTTTAAGTACTGTTATTTTCATTTTTTGATTTTATCTTAATAAAGACAGCAGCGCGGTGATGTCACAGCAGCGCAGAGGATTCTGGGACAAGCATAACAATCAATAATTGTCTAATTATTCTTTTATTTGGAAAGTTTCATGCTGGTTCTTGTGGTGAGCTTGTTAAGCATTAAAGTTATGTTCATAAGTGATTGTAATGTCTAAATTAAGATATACAGAAACACCTCGATTTCTGTTTGAGAAACGTTTCTTTTCCTGCTCTTCCTCTCAGTTGCCATGACAAGTCCACGTTTCAGGCGTCATGTGTATGTTTGAATATTCATGAGCTGTTTTGCATTGACCATTTATGGTTTAATGTGGGTGTGTAGAGGGCAGGATATAAGGCAGAACTACCTGAGCACAATTCAAAGTGGTGTGTGATTTATGAAACGGATTTTGCTCACAGGTGTGCATACGAATGGTTTTATAATAATACATCAGATTTATATAGCGCTTTTCTCAATAGTCAAAGACGCTTTACAATGGGGGAGGGGGGGAACCTCACTAACCACCAGTGTGTAGCACCCACCTGGGTGATGCACGGCAGCCAGTTGCGCCAGAACGCTCACCACACACCAGCTAGGGTGGAGAGTGAGGGTATGAATGAATCAGCCAATTACACTGGGGGATGATTAGGGGCCAGATTGAATGAGTCCTTTGTCTGACTTATAAGTCTGACTTTGTTTGTTCATACACCATTTTTGGCTTTTGTTCATATGTATACTTTTAGTAAGAATCCTACACAATGTTTCATAAACGTGATAGGGTCGGAGCTCCCACACCTAGAAGATGTCTACACCAATCGTCTGAGGAAGAAGGCCAGCAGCATCAATTCAGACACTTTTCACCCCGGTCACCCCCTATTCGAGCGTCTGCCATCAGGCAAACGCTACAGAACAATACAATCGCACAAGCAGACTGAGGAACAGCTTTCTCCCCCACGCTGTGACCTGCATCACCCCCAACTACTCACCCACTACAATAATTTGCACTGACAATAACTCTGACTATCATTGCACATTGCATCTTATATATTCACTCAGGACTACAGGACTAATGTTTACATGTATTCGTCTAGTTATTTATTGTTGGTGTTGTTTTTTATGGTGTTTTTATGAACAAGGGAGAGATGCCAGTCTAAATTTCATTGTACTTGTATAACGACAGTAAAGTCTATTATATTCTATAAATGAGGCCCCAGGCTTTTAATGACTTCCTGGACTCAGTCATCAGAAGTGTATCTATATGTGGTGAAAGCGTTGAACTTGTAGAGACATTCACTTATCTCGGCCGTAACATTCATGTCTCTGGGTCCTCGGCCTTTGAGATTGAGAGACGCCTAAGAAGAGATTATGGAGTCATGAGGTCGCTGGACAGAGGTGTTTGGTGATACCGATATCTTTGCAGGAGAACAAAAGACCAAGTCTTTAGGGCCCTGGAGCCTCATTTATGAAATATTGTGTAGGATTCTTACAAAAAGTATACATACGAACAAATGCCAAAAACACCATACGAAGAAACAGTCAGATTTATAAAACTGTTCGTTCGCACACCTGTGAGCAAAATCCATTTTATAAATCACACACCACTTTGAATTGTGCTCAGGTAGTTCTGCCTTATACCCCGCCCTCCACACGCCCACATTCAACCGCAAATGGTCAATGCAAAACACCTCATGAATATTCAAACATACACATGAAGACTGAAACGTGGACTTGTCATGGCAACTGAGAGGAAGAGCAGAAAAAGAAAAGTTTCTGAGACAGAAATCAAGGTGCTTGTGTGTGATCACAGCAGGGAGATGAGAAAAAACAATGAATAAACAATAAATAATACTAGGTGGCAATGCTGTGCCCACAAGTAATTTTGAACCCAACCATTCCTAAGGACCATTCACTCATGGTGTCACCTGTTGGTTCTTTATTTAGACATTACAATCACTTATGAACATAACTTACATAACCAGCATGAAACTTTCCAAATAAAAGAATAATTAGACAATTATTGATTGTTATGCTTGTCCCAGAATCCTTTGCGCTACTGTGACGTCACCATGCTGCTGTCGTTGTTAAGATAAAATCTCTCGTAATAAAATGGGAGAAGCGAAGATAACGTAAGCTCATCTTTAATATAAAATTGCAGGAAAGAAATGATTTGTTTCTTTCCAATATAGCAGGAGGACGTCACACGTTGTTCAGAGTATGGCGATAATCCAGTCACCACTTTTTACTTCTTTTTTTTAAACCTTTTTTCAGCACTATTTCCATTTAGCAGCTGCGGTGCGCTGATGAAATATTAAACATGTGGTCTGATGTTAGATCTGAGTCGGCTTATATGTGATGTGTGTAATGTATGAGATATAACTCACTAGCACATGGCATCATTTTATGTGTAATGATGTCACTGACATTTTTCCCCACTATCTGGCTTCACTTCACCCTCTCCAAAATGTTTGTACGCATGGGTCACAATTTTTGTGACCCATGCGTACAAACATTTTGCCATTGAGCTTATTTTTTTATGAATCACAGCATAAGCATTTTTATGGTCATGCGCATCATTTAGGTCCTGTTTTGTGCATACGAACGGTTGATAAATGAAGCCCCTGGTGCTTCCTGTCTTGATGTATGGTTGTGAGACTTGGACACTACCTAAAGTGACAGCTAGATGTCTTTGGTACTAGGTCTCTTTGGAGGATCCTTGGGTACCGCTGGAATATCTTTGTATCAAATAAGCGGTTACTTCGGGACACTAAGATGAGAAGTATCACTTGCAATGTGAGGGAACATCAGCTTCGACATTTCTCTGTGTATGATCCAGCACAGAGGTGCCTGAGTGTTGAGGACCCCAGTGGCTGGAGAAGGCCAAGGGGATGTCCACACTTCACCTGGCTGTGGCAGATAGATGGTTATTTTAGCGATGTGGACTGGTTGTCTGCCTGGGTGGTTGCCATCCAGGACCCAAGGTGGTTCCGTGGTTTCATGGATGCCGTGACGCGCGGCACCAACCCATGCTCCCAGATTTTTGTATTTAATTTTAAGCTGTTGAGACCGTATAAATGATGAGGTCCTCAATGCAGAACAGAGCAGGTAGCTCAGTGGATAGGAGTTGGACTACCAATATGTAGACCTGCATTCAATTCCCAACGACACTACCTGTCTGTTTCCTTGGACAAAACACTTCATCTGTATTGTCTCAGTCCACCCAGCTGTAAATGGGTACCAGCTTTGGCTGGGGAACTAACTTGCAATGGACTGCCATCCCATTCTCTGAGGGTTTTTGACTATCATCTGCTTCACGGTGTGAAATCCGGGAGATGAGCACTGGCATCAATGGGCCTCAGGGTCTATATTGGACTTACTACTTCTTAATCTCAAAATTCTCCACAGTGGACAATGAAAAATGACACATATTTGTCACTTTTCATTGCTTTCTGCATGTGAAATTTGAATCTCTGTTTCTCTTACTCTGATTGTCTTACTCAGATGACTTTATCAGTTTTATATTGTCCTTCATTTTGATTTTACTGGGTGACTGGATGGCCATCACCTGCTCCTGTCTCGACATTGTCATCACTTGCATCTGGCTCAGTGACATGTGCTAGACCACTGTCATCATCCAAAGGTCTGTTCCTCCATAATCTTGAAATCTTACATCCTTTTGATGCTTCCATCTGCCTTGGTGGTGTCTGCCGCATCGCCATCGTCACCCCTTTGCCTTTGCACTACTCTGGTCATTGTCCTGACACATTTGCACTGTCATGATTCTGAATCTGTGTTTGGTTTTCCTACTTCCCCTGAATTCACCCAAATCACATTGAATGAGATGCTTTTAAAACTGTTACAGGAAGCTGTTGGCTTGTTTTTTTCTTTGCATTTCTATGACCCCTGCTCATTGTGACTTTTATTTACCACACTGGTCTGCACCACTTCTGAGTCAGCTGCTTGGTGCCAGACAAGGAATCCTATTCTTGATTTTTTGGTCTTCCTGCGTTTGTTCATGGTTTTGTTCTTGTGCATGAGTCACTTGATCTGTGTTGTTTATTGAAAGCAATGTAGTAGTCCTGGTCCAATGTCCTGTACTTTAGTGTATTTATCGTAGGCAGTACCCGATTTAAATTTGTGTTTCTGTTTGCTCTGAATTCTGGCAAGTCTGTAATTATTTTGAGGACTAAATAAATGAAACAGTATTTGAATGTCGTCATGCTGTCATCATCAGCATTCTGCATCTGAGTGTGTGACAGAGAGATATTTTGGTCTGTTTCCACTGGTCATGGAAGCAAGCCATATTAGCAGACTTCCCTCAATGGGGTCCTGTGACCGTTTTTCCGGGACCAATGTTTGAAGGTTGAGTTTAGTCAATTCCAGGGTGTTCATTAAAATGAGCTGGGGTGAACCTCGTGAAAATGTGGGCTAACTCAGCCAGATGTGAAAATTCAAAATGGCTGCCACCGGGCTTCTGGTATATCAAAAGATTAGTAAAGCTACTTCTAAACTACAACCCCAAATCACAAAAAGCATTGATTCTAACATTTACTTTGACTTCTATTTCATTGTAGAGGGTATGAACCCAAGATATTTCTTGTTTTTTTCTGGTCAACGTCATTTCATTTGTTAATTTACATCCATTCCTGCATTTAAGGCCTGCAACACATTCCCAAAAAAAAGTTGGGACAGGGTCAGTTTATTCTAAATATAAGGATTAAATCATCACTTTTACAGCCAGTTTTCTTGAGACAAGTCAGGGGATGGACACATGAACATTTCCAAGTCACTGAATATGTCTTGGACTTCATTTACATCAATCATTAAGAAATACCAACAGTATGGTACTGTATGGAAAATCTGTGTCAAGTAGGCAGTTCTCAAAAATTGAGTGCTCATGATGGAAGGAGACTAGTGAGAGAAGCCACCAAGACACCCAGACAACTCTGAAGGAGTTATAGGCTTCTGTGGTTGTGAATGGAGAAACGGGGAATGGTGCAACATTTGCCTGTTTCATCCCTATTCACAGCTTCATCAGATCCAGGAGACGTCTACTTGTCTCTCTGGATCTGTCATTTCTCAGGTCACTGGTTTCCTCCTCTACACTGTTATACGTTTTCACTCCACTAGCCTAGTGGATGCGCATCTTGATAAGCCATTTTGAATTTTCGTGTCTGGCCGAGTTAGCCCACATTTTCACGAGGTTCACCCCAGCTCATTTTAATCAGCACCCTGGAATTGACTAAAATCAACCTTCAAACCTTGGTCCTGGAAAAACGGTCACGGGACCCCATTGAGGGAACTATCCTATACTGTATCCACTCCGCAGTGTCAACAACATTTTAGTTTAAATGTGGTTTTTAGTTTAACAGTAGTTTAGTAGCAGTTAGTTTAGTTTTAATGTCTGTTTTGTTGGTGAAAACTAATGGTTGTGCCATGGCAGGGCAATAAAACCATCCTGTGGCAATTTGAACTCCACCCCTTTAGATTAAAAAGGTAGGCTAACGAAATGTAGGACTCAAAAAGTCCCTGATACATCAACATTTCAGTCCTGGTTATGTTTGTGGAAACGTACATAGTACCTCTTCAGATTATTAATACGACACTTATCCTTGCAGTTGAAAAGCACAGAGTCACAATATCAAAGGGTTTCATTGTAACATTATAAATGGACTGCATTTCTGTAGTGTTTCTCCATCTCTGACAGATGCTCAAAGCACTTTACCTTACATTCACACACACACAATCAGCAGAAGTACCCACTTTTGAATGCCTCAGGTATTTTCTGCACTTCAGTTGTCACTATCAGTCGCACATCAAAATGCACATTTCCTGAAGTGTATCACTGCCAAGGTCCACCACTGGTCAGCAGAATATATGTAGAGCTTTGTGACATCATAAGGTATGTTCTTGTTGCACGCATTCTAATGCTGACATCAGAGCCAGCCCTGACTAAAGTGGTGCCCTAGCAGACTGTTATCTGGTGCCCACTCCATCACAGCTAATTAAATGCCAATTAATGTGTTCTTAAACTTATACAGAAACAGTTTAGCTTGTGTCTTTGATGTTTTCTTTATTTTATAAACAAACAAAAAAACAATGAAAAAGGTAATAAAAAAGTGTCATAATACAAAATATAGTATTTATAACTTGTTTTATGAAGCAGTGTGGTGGCCTAGCGGTTAGTGCAACAGCTTTCAATGCAGAAGGTTCCCGGTTCAAGGCCACCCCTGCCCATTCCCCATGTAATGTGGAGTTGCGTCAGGAAGGCCATCCGGCGTAAAACTTGTACCAAAGATTTGGTACAACTTTTAAGCCGGAAGCAGATCCATGTGGGATCTGCTGTGGCAACCCCGAGTTGAAAATTGGGAGAAGCCAAAAGAACTTACTTTATAATTTGATTCATGATGTACTGTATAAATGTTTTAAGCACCCTTTTTTTTTTTTATTAAAACAATCAAACGCACCCAGGCATCATCGTCCACAGAAAATCATGTGAAATCCCCACCTCCATAAAAATTTAATAAAATATGAGATTATTACAGTTTTTTATCATTAAAGTAGCCAATCAATTACTAATTTACAAACATTATTTTAAAAAGGAGTAAAATCACAAAAAAATAATTTCTTTGTGGCTGTACTGCGTAGTACTGGACATCTTGAATTTCCCTTCTGGGATGAATAAAGTGCTATCTATCTCTATCTATCTATCTAGTACTTGACAACACAAAGACAGTTGCTGATGATCAATCAAGAATAAAATTATTTTTAAAAAACCTGATTCAACACAGCCTGATTTTCTTATGAATTTGAAGAGACACCCTCAAACAAATCATTTTATCACCTAAAAGAAATTATTAATTATTTTTAAAGGTGAGATGTAGTCAAACATTTTACATATTTATTCATAAATATGAACTATTTAACAGCTCCTTTTTATTTAAAAGAAAAATGTAGACACATTTAATATGCCTAAAATGTTTGCACAG